>KK116740.1:40994-83252 GCA_000611955.2 Stegodyphus mimosarum | reverse complement strand
GCGTTTCACGGGAAAATAAAAAGGAATTTTAATTACAATTATAAATAAATAGCCAAATAAATGTGAAATTCGTAACAATATTCTATTTTCATTAACAAACGCAAAGATTTCAAAGCCAGCAATACCAACGTTGTACAGAAAAACATTTTTATCTCCAGCGCGTGAGAGTGTGTACCGAAATTTCTAAAGATATGCTCAATTTAAAATTATTTTGTGATATTGCTGTTGAACTGAATTTTATGGTTCAAGTGCGAAGAACATGGTATTTAATAAATAAAGGTAACACACAAAATGTTAAATAAAGGCCCCTTTGGACGTAATTAAAATCTTAAACCTTTCAGATTTTTTTTTTCTAATGCTTCCGTTTTGTCACATACTTGCTCAGTCTAGAGGTTAGTAAATAGCAAGTAGATTTTATGTCAAGCAGCATAGATTAAAATGAGAAGTAAGATTACACTAAGAAACTATAGTAAAGACTGAAATCATAAAAAACTGGGTAATTTACATAATAATAACTGTACATATCTTTGAAGAGTAATTTTCTTTATGTATTATTCAGTCTCTTTCTTCAACACATTTCCTTTTCATTTTAGAATTTTTAGATTTAATTAAGGATTTCTGTTATTTTAAAAAAACTAAATGCATTTAGAATATACAGAAAAAGCTGTTAATTTTATTTCTTTAGCAATATCAAAATTCAGAAGAAATATGAAATATAGTATATGGTAAGGGCTGGTTATAGAGCTGATGTGGCAGAAATTTTAGAATTTAGTGACAAACTGAGCAACAAAATCTAGAAATGTCATAACTTTTAGAATTTAGAGCAGGCATTGGAAGCAGAACTGAGAAAGGCACTAGGCAGCAGAATTTAAATAGCAGGCACTGGAAGCAGAACTGAGAAAGGCACTAGGCAGCAGAATTTAAGATTCACAGAGATTGTATCAGGTGGGAAAATGCCTAGCGCCAGTTCCGTATGATGCATTAAGGCATATTATATGAATCTTTTAAATTGTCAGTTTTCAATTTCTTTGTTAATAAAAAAAATTCATTTCTTTAACGCCATGTGATAAGATTAGAAGCACTTTTGACATTTTCCATGCTTGTGTCCAATGAAAAGTAGAGAATTAAAAATTTTCTATAAAAACTTATCTTAAAATCGCCAAAATGTTGATATGTCGCCAAATTTAGAGCCATTAAATAAAAAAATTCACATCACCAAAAACGAAAAGTTGCTTAAAAGATCTTCCAATAGGAAAAAAAAAAGAAAGAATTTCGAAATGCTTATGTTTCGCTTCTTGCTTAGAAACTCGAGTATCCCACTATTTATATAAGAAATAAGAACAAATTATAACACACGAACCCATTCAAAAGATAACCTATATGTCAGTGAATCGCCAAAAAATTCCTCCAAAATGCTAATTCACATTCAAACTGGCAATCGTAAAAACAGACAGAAATTTCAGCTGATTAAAATCAAGGACCTTCTGAAGATTTTGGCCGAAATTAAGGACTTTTAAGGACCAAAAATCGATTCCAAAAATCCTAAGGACTTTTAAGGACTCTAAGGCCCATATCACACGGCGTTTGTTTCACACGAACAACTGTTTCGAGCAACTTTTCTGCCTGGTTTACTATTGAAAGAAAGACGCGCGATTTTTTCCTTCCATTCGGAAAAAATTGCAGGTTGTTCGTTTTCAACCAATCAGCTATCAGCTTCGAATCCTTCATCACGCTAAAAATAGCTAATTTTGGTAGCCCTCGCGTAGAACCAGTTTCTCCTTTATATGTTAACCCCAATGTGATCTATGGTGATTGGCTGTTGTATATCACGTGACAAGGCAGAAAATTGTCCCAAACAGTTGTCCTTGCGAAACAAACGGCCGTGTGATAGCAGCCTTAAGGACCGTACGAACCCTGTCTTCATTAAAAATTGAAAAATATAGGGAAAAAAATAATAAAACACCAAATACAGTTAAAACAACAACAACATAAAAAAATTTATAATTAAAATTAGCGTTTCTACGCAAAAACAAACAATTCGGCCAGCAGACAACAAGACAGTTTATTCGGTGCACAAAAATGAAAGTTTTCCCACTGAAAAGACACTGAAGGTGCAGAAAATGAATTCACTATTCTACTAAGTTTCAAATGTAAACAAATATGGCTGCTATGGGGAACAAAAATTACGCTTGAGCGCACTTAAACAACTTTTAAATTGTTGATAATTATACAACTGATAAATATAATACATTGATAATTATACAATACAGATTTACTAAAGGCATAAAAAACTTAACTGGAAGATAAGAACAACTTAACTGGAAGATAAGAACAGCATAATTCAATCATATTCAAAGCAAAAAATGCGCAATTTACCAACATATAATTATAAAAAAAAAGAGTTCAGTGAGTCGAATAACCGAGTGGGTATATATATATATACACTTTTGGTGCGGCATATTGCTACCAAAAAGGGAGGTGCACAACTACATATTATAGCACTCTTGTAATTCGTTTTGGGAAAAAGAGTCCTTTATTCTGTCTTTATGTACAGATGTCACGACAAAACATCGTTAAATTGCATTCGATAGCGGTCAAAATGGATATTTTCGTTGGAATATGACACTCGGAATTTTTCGCGATTACAATACTTTTTTTTTTTACTTCCTAGACGAAAGTAAAAATACGTATTATTTATCGGATTTTTTCCCCCATTTTTTCAAATCTGAAAGTAATATTTTCTTTAGTAATATATTAAGTAATTTTGTGTCATTTTTCAGGAAAAAATAAAGTTAACTTTGAGACGTAGGTAAACAAATATGTCTATCAGAAACTGCTGCTTAACAATGAGATATGGTTCGACTGATTACTAGCAGCTAGCGTCCGTCATGCAAAAGATAAGAATTCAGCCTTGATCAATAAAATAGACCTTTTCGATTAGTTTGCTTAGATATCAACACTTTCTATTAGTAATCAAAATAATAATCGGACATTATTTTGTAGCTACAAAGATCCTCAAAAATGACTTTACAAAAACAAAAATAAAATCTTTAATTTCCCATATATAGCAATTTTAGCCCAGAAGGACTATTAAGTCCCGTTTGCACGAAAACCCATATCTTCGAACAAGTCTTAGTCGCAGTAATGTCCCTAACAGCATTTACAGTAATGTCCGCTGACAAAAGAATACAAGTTCCTTGCCTTGACTACAGGAAGATTATGTTTGTAAGTTCTTCAGAGCTATTAAGCTAATCAGAGTAGTCAAAGCAAGATGGCGTGATATGTATCCACAGAAGATTTCTATCGATTTCACAACAAAATACAATAATTCGCAAAGTTTTCAATGCCTTTATTTTTCAGAGTTTATTTTTTTTTAAGTTGAAATAATAATAATAGTAATAACAAACAGAAGGCTTAATATAACAGCAGGTAGAAAGAAAGTAAGATTGATTAAAAATGCCATTAAAATGCAAAATATGAAAACTAAATAAAAACTGTAAATTATAAAAAATAATCATAGTGAAGCTGCAAAGGAAAGCAATTAATTCCGAAACGTAACGCATATATAATAATTTATTTAATATACATTATAAAATATAAAAAAGAATGCTGACAGAATTCGATGATGCGTCTGAAGATATAACGGAAGACGAAGATGACGAACTTTTCATGTTATCCGATGATGGAAATTTTTAAGTTCATAAGGTACGCCATTTCTTTTAAACGAACAGCATTTAGATGCATACAAAAATCTAATTTTTTAATGTTCATCCCTTATTTTTAAATCTATCATTTTTATACTAGGCGTATAACGCTCACCAGTAAATTTCGATCTCATTTTTTGTATTGAAACTGCGCATTATATGCCGGAATATACGGTAATTATTTTTGTATAATTAATATCAAATTATTATATAAACAATTAATTGATATAAAATGTTAAGTATACTAATAAAGTAACGCAAAAAATAACATTTTATGTATAATAATAATATACCGCATAATAATTATATGTTACATGTCAAAATTTTTACAATTTTTGTATCAGCAGAAATCTGTTAATCACAGAAACAGTAAAACGGTTATTTTCAATAGAAAATAGCTGAGCTGAATTCGAACTCACAATCTGCTGGTTCACGAATACTTTCGCAAGTGCCCCAAGCGATCGAGGGAGCTAGACTTAACTCAGAAGCCGAAAAATCATTTACAATAGAAAATCGAAAATATAACCAAATGGCAAACAGACAACAAATTAAGGTTTACTTGTTTATCAGACTTCAGGATGGATAAGATTAAAGCAATCCCCTTAAACATGAAAAAGTATTCTAGCAGATTTAGTTAACTAAGAAATAAATATTCTTCAAATATTGTTCAAAAACCTCACTTTTTCAAATAAACGGATACGGCCACCAAATGTTATGCTCTGTATTAAAGAAATAATATAGCAAATATAAATATTAAAAAGAATATTTTTTAAAAAAATGTAAGGAAGCAATTAAGACTCTATTGCAAATTCTAAATATACGCTGATTTTAAAGATTTTGAGATTTTATCGTTGAATTTTATGTGACGTAAGTACAAAGAAAATGATGTTCAATAAGTAAAATTAAAATGACAAATAAATACGTCTCGCCAAACGCCCGTTCCCCCGTGCTAGCCATGTCAGATATTTTTCAGATGTAATAATCTGCTTGGTTCAGAAATTATAATTCCTCAGAGTTATCATATTCGTAATATTTTTCAAAAACGTTCGAAGAAATTTTATGTAAAGTTTTCACATATAAATACCAAAGTTAGGGGAGTTTTATGTTGCGTTTTACCGTATCTAATCAGCTTTCATTTCACTTCCCCCCCAAAAAAAAATAAATCGAAGCCTCTCATACCAACTGCACTTTTATGACACGATATACAAGATACTATCTTTCTGAACTCTAACATATGAATTCTTGCACGTGCTGATTCAAGAACCATGAACTTAAGTTTATTTAATAAGAAATCACAAATGTAGGCAGTAAAGAAATTTTAAGTGGCATCCATCATTTATTCTTTGTTTACAAACGAATTCAAAAGTTTTTAATTTAAAAAACAGCTCACGTGGAAATCTCTCACATATCTTATCTCACATCCGAAACAATCTCTATTATATTTCCAAAAATAATCTCAAGACTGGTCCGTGACTAGGAAATGGAAAAATCTCAAAACTGCTCCACGCCTGGAGCTTCATACTTCCACGCATGTCCGCCATAGGGTTCTTACCTAAGAAGCGAATGCAACTAACATGAAACATGTGTTGCCTGATATAAAAAAAACTAACAACATAATGGTTTAATGTGCTTATTGCACACTGCACAATATTATGCATGGTAAGAAGTTTGGAGCAAAATAACTTTCTCACTGATTTATTTTAGAATTCAAACACGTTTCCATATTCTTTGTCAAATTTATATATATAATACGATTACCTATTTTAATATACAAGGTGGTCACAAAAAATCTCCCCCCGATATATGAAATCTTAGCGGACTATATGCTCAACCAATCGAAATGAAATTTCAGATACTGTTTGTTATTCGAAGGTATATGCTCTTTAAAACTTCATAGTTGTCATGGTTACGGTTACAGTGCAAACATTTCAAAAAGCAACACCCACTTTTTTCTTCCGCAAATTGATCTGTGCATTAAAAAACCATAAATGACAGATCAATTAAAAATTTCAGCTATACATGATATAAAAAACTTAAATTTTTGCGCCTCAGGAAAAACTATAATCCATAGTAGGCTCGGAAGAAACTATAATCCATACTGTTTTGCAGTATTCCAAACTTCTAAAAATTTTAAAAATTGGAACACATTTTAAAAAAATTTGAACACAGTGTTTTTTGTTTCTATCAACTTGTTACCTTTTTGCATTACACAAAGAAAGAGATACATAATAGATACTTAAAGCCTAAATAATATAAATGAGAATTATGATAATCATTTAGAATATTTACCTTACTTCTTAGCAAATGTATTTAGACAGAAATATTCACAAATTTTAGTTTTCAACAGTAATTAAGTAGTAATTATAGCTTTCTATCCATACAAATAACAAACTTATTAGGTTGCTTGTCTAATATAAAATAATTAAAAAAAAAAAAAACCTCATAATTGTACAATAAAGTTTGACAGTTTTTACGCATTAATTACGATGAATTTGTGCAAATGTAAGTTTTTATCACAAACTTCAAATAAAGTAAAATATTAATCAAATCTGAAAATACAGAAAGTGCTGTTTCATCAGTATTTGTGTTGAAACACTATATGTCAAGATCTTCATTCTCTCTCTCTTATTTTAGCATCAGAGGTGCTATTTAATCTCGAAACTTACTTTTTGTCCTTACCACTTTTGCGTCAGAATCAATCACTTTTCAAGCTGTTGCTACCAAATGTTATCGCCACGTATTATTTTTAAGAAACTAAATAATGAAGAATCTGTATGTATGTACGTAGTACGTTCCTCGCGTTGTGGAGAAACAACGGTACCTAGAGCCATCAGATTCTGAATACACGTAGTCCTCCACCCAAACATGTGCACGTGAAACGCCGAAATTTGAATTTCGGTTTTGATTTTTTATTTATTTCATATTTTTCACAAATTTAATGAATTTTTGATTAAAAAACTCTAGTGATTTGAAAACAAGCATTTGCAATACTGTTCCAAATAAAGTATTTTTATCTCCAGAGCTCCAGACTTTCTCCATTCGAAAAAATGTAAGATATTCATGTTTTAATTTTAATTAACAAACTCAACTATTTGAAATAAATGTGCTGCCACTGCCGAAAATAAAATACTTTTATCTTACACGCGCCAGCGTGTTGCCATTCAGAAAAGGCTAAGATATTTAACGTTCAAATTTAATCTGGAAGGCTACTTACTGAGTAACAAACTAAGCGATTGGAAAGGAATGAACACAGTTCTTAAGAATATTATTTTCTACTTTTTAATCTGAGTGATTTAAATAAAAATGCATTAAAATCATGAGATATCTAAGTACAAATATTAAATATTTTAATGAAATGATACTAGCTGGTCTCGTTGAAATCAGTATATACTTTTTTTATGATAATTATTTTAGGCAGCTAATTTTCATAGACATAATATACAGAATAGAAAAATATATGGCAACACTTAACGTTCTTTCAGTAATTCTAAAGCTATGCTGGTTTTTAAATATTTTGTGATTTTGCCGTTGAATTTTTATGTGGCGAAAGTGCTAATAACATGATAAATAAAGTTAAAAACACATAAAGTTAGTAATCGAAAGGCAGAGAAATGCTGTAAGCCATCTTACTTAAGAAGAGTGAACAGTGATATGAAGAGTTGAGAAAAGACTGAAAAAAATAGAAAAATTCCAACACTTAACACTGTATCGGGAATTCTAAACATACGCTACTTTTAAAAATTTTGCGATTATGTTGTTGAACTGTATGTAGTAAGTGCGAAGAAAGTAATGCTTAATAATAAAGATGGGGAAATGTGTTAGCAGGAGTGGGTCCAAGAGCAGGCTGTTTGACTGCGATGTTCGGAGCTTAAAAAAAGCTTAATAAACTCTCTTGTGCGATGTTAAAATCTGAATCCTTTTCGATTTTCTTTTTTTCCCCTCCCCTCCACTTTTAAACTGAATAGAAATAAACAAGCATGTCCATCTCATTAAAGAAATCTTTTATTTTTGTTTGATTACCATTAAATTAAGACTAAAGATTACGTATTACACTTAATTTTACATTTATTACATTAAACGGGAGACAAAAAAATGATCGATTTATTTGTGTTATGGATATTTTAAAAAATCGTAATTTAGACTGATTGCCGCTGCCAAGTAATTATACACATATCAAACGATAATAAATTTGTGCTAAATATGCAGAATAATGAAATCCGCATTTTAAAATTTTATCACATAAGTTTTAATACTTTTCAAATGAAGTACAGAATAACATCAAAAGTGGACACACATCAACTTTATATATTATTCCATAAATAAGACCACATAAATGTTGAAAGAGGCCTTCCGTGACTCCGGACAGTTTTCTGCAAAACGGCAAGATCTATGATCGGTCTACACCTACGAAGAAGGCGATCAGTCTCAAGGTTAAGAAGAGACAAAAAAGAAAACTCATGGGCCACAGAGTTGAGATTACATGCAAATTTTAATTTTGCGGTTTTCCTTCCTTCATTTTTCTGGACAGCGTGTACAATAGCGAAACGAATCGAAAAATACAGTAAAAAAAATAAACTACCGCGTACCTTTGAATGACAAGGTGGGTGCCGGGAGTGCCCCCCCCCCCAAAATCCAAAGCAAACATAAATAGACTCTAGGATTAAATTTGCCCACGCATGAAGTTATATATATATTTATGCGCAGACTACTATAATGTGTCGATTCACGGCAAGTAGGAGCTAAAAGCACGAAAACTGCTATATTACATTACTTATCTCCCTATTCGTCATCTTAAAAAAAAAAAAAAAAAGTCAAAATTCAGATTTTAAATTACGTCCAAAGGGTGTTTTTTAACGTTTTATGTGTTACCTTTATTTATTAAATATCATGTTCTTCGCACTTAAACCATAAAATTCAGTTCAACAGCAATACCGCAAACTATTTTTTTTAAATGAGTATATCTTTAGAATTTCCGATACACAGTTCCGCGCGCTTTAGATAAAAAGGTTCCCTCCCCGTAGAGTGCTGCTATTGCTCGCTTTTAAATCGTTCGAGTTTCTTCATCAAAAAAAGTTTTACAAAATATGAAATAGATAATAAAACAAATTCCAAATTTGGACTTCCAGATACGCATATTCGGGTGGAAACGTACGTTATTCAATATTGCACGGCTCTAGGTACCGTTGCTTTATCACATTTGGAAAAATATACATACATTTATGCAGATTTTTCATTATTTAATTTCATCAAACATAATACTGGGCTATAACATTTGGTGGCAACAATTTGAAGAGTGAAACGGACATTGAGAGTGATTCGACGCAAAATTGCAAAACGAAAACAATAGTCCCTCAGGGACAAAAGCTCTTTGGACTAAAAAAAAAAAATTCCCATTTTCGTAACCAAAATCTTTTTCTAGCTTCTGCTTCCAAATTAGCTTACCTTGTTTCGCTTTCATATGTCCCAATATGGAACTAATCAACTGATCCAAAAACAATTAATTAAAAAACAAAATTACTTCTTTATGAATTTTATGCCCCCCGCAAAGACATCTTATTATTCCAGCAGTTTTCCGCAAAGAAATTTCACGTTAGCCATAATAGTATAATATACTTCACTGCGGATGCCATCGATGTCTATCTTATTTTAATTTCGTAATGCGTGAATACACGAAATGCTGATGACGAAGGACAGCTTCAAATGTGTAAAATGAACAATTGAGCAGAGGAATATTAGATAAGAATACACCTTTCATGTCTGTTTTTAAACTAAGAACAATCTTTACATTCTGCATATATTATTTAAAACCATAAAAAACACAGATGTGCAATAACTAGCTAAAGAATATAATCATTACTTTTATACTACTATATATTTTTTACAAGCTCTAAATCGTCAGAGGAGAGGGCGCCAATTTACTGCATCAAAACAGCTGTGAAACAAAACAGAAAAAATACCTTAAAATGGCATAAAAATGTGTAAATTAAGTAACAGCTTATTATATAAAAGCTCATAATAACAAAGATTGAAGGTCTAAATTTAAATACGAAACTAAGACCTTTGAAGTAACAAACTATTTGATGGATTAAAAATCTGAAGCCTTAAATGTGGGAAATGTTTGTGTCATGTTTCTGTGGCCTAACATAAAAAGCTTTATGAAACCGGTGAATTATCCAAAATAGAAAAATGAACTACTGACTTTTTTTTTTTTCCAACGACGTATGAACTTTAAAGTCATGAATCATATGTAGTCCAGAAACAATTCACTCGAAAGACGTCATATTTACTTCGGCTTGTGCCTGGAAAAATGTAAAAAACGTTACTTCACGTCGCTGTTGGTATAAATTATGGCCTATGATCATGTTCGTAGACGACCAGTCGAATGACAAAGATTCTCGTGGTTTTAAAATACGTCCCACATCTTGGATTTAGTTACATATTCGAAGAAGATTAGTGTTAGTGAAAAAGAGGAGCAGGTTTGGATGGATGTAGATAATTCTATTCCCATCCATTCTCTTAAGATAATGACGAAATAATCGGGCATGCACTGGGAATTGAGAAAGATGATGAGAAGGAGGAGGAGAAAGATGAAGACAACACGCAGAATAAGAGAGTTATATAGAGGGAAGCTGACAAAGGATGGCAGACTTTCATAAGATTTGCCGAGTAGTGCTCATCTATGCCCGTACCTGATGTTGTGAAGCGTCGCTGTATGCACAGCAATTTTTATAACTACGGCCAAAATCATTTAAGCAGTCAGATATTCAAAGTCATGTATTATCACACTAAGAATTCATAGTTTTCATGTGATAATAAATATGTTACTTTTAAAATGTTATTTACAATTTTTTTCATATAAAACAGTGTGTATATTTTAATATGAAATCATGTGTTTTAACTTTAAATGATATGTATGATTTTAGATATTATTTACTTAACTTCGGTCAATAGATAAAAAAAACATGACCGACGCTGCAATTTGTACAGATGGCACCACAAAACATGAACAAGTAAGTCCTACAAATACGTGTTCTACGGAATAAGTGGGGTTCCATTGCTGCCGGTTAAGAAGAGATGCTACTGAAATTGGTTCATGGCAAAACTGCAATAGAGGTGAGAAGCCCTTAGTAATACAAAAGTAAATCAACGTCAATCAATATCTAAAGTAAATCACTAAAGTAAATCAATATCTGAAACTGCGATAACTAAAACAACTTCACAATATGAGTTCTCCAATACATTGCAATTAAACATAAATAACGATATTATATCTGTTTTTTAATGTTTGTACCATGCGAATAGTGTTTTTGGTTAACTTTTGTTTCTTGGAACAGCCGAGAATCAATTATGCTCAACTGTCGCATAATACATTTTGTTCCCGTTTATAATCCATAATAACAGGAGGGAAATGTTTTGTTCGTTCGTTCCTAGAGCCGCTGAGGAAAAATTTGCGGAATGCCAGATCGTATCCTCTGCAAGAGCAGAATACACACTCAACAGAACAAACATATGAGTGTCAAACTGGAGGAAGAGTCTGGCCAAGAGGTGGGTGATAATGACCAAAATATCACGGACGTCACTAATGGGGCTTCATTCAATTTTGCGGTTAGGTACGCGGAAAATATAAAAACAGAGAACGCAGTTATTACTCGAATCGGCGTGAATACAGAAAAACAAAGGAAAGCAACCAAGTGTGACGACTCTCAGAAAAGAGGGATAAACTGAAAAATGTAAAGGTATGCGAAATGCTTTGCAAGAAAATAAAGCATGTAATGCAACAAAGAATGCGGTACTTCTGGTTCTGTTTCAATGCCAACCGGCAATAATACAAAAATTGCAAAACCAAAATAATACCGCTTTTAACATTTTAAAAATATATAATAATGGAATTTATGGCCGTTCGTAAACCATTATAAATTATTCCAATTAATGTTATAAAAAGGAATGCATTAAAAGCATTAATATTTTTGAACCTACAGAAAACAGCTAACGCATATTCAGTTCACACTCAGATAATAATATTTATTTCTGAACGTAAAATAATATTTATCCCTATATTTTCTCACGTAATTTTCCTCCTAACCTTTTAGCGCCTGATCCTGAACATTTTAAAAATATTCACGTCATTTTCCCATTTTTCAATGCGTTCAGAGAACGAGCTCCATTAAAATCTAAATCAGGGATCTCCAACTTTTTTGTCCCTAAGAGGACATTCTAGAAGATCTGCTGGTCGGCGGGTACCATTTACTTTTTCCAGGAGAATTTATAGTTCGACAGAGTTAATAATATATGCACATAAAAAAAAGAGATCGGTCGCATTTCGCTTTGTGCTGGTATCTATCTGTGTTGATCTAATGGTTCGCACATATAGTGACATATAGTGACTATTTTCGTCTTAGTAACAAACACAAATCCTCTCAAATTATTTATGGGTGATTTGGGGCCTAAGGAGTAGCAGAGAACCCGTCTGAAAACAACAGCTTTTACCGTCTGAAAATTGAGAGGAGAAATTATGACGATAATTTAATTTCCGAAGGAAGCGGCTGCAGTAAGCACATAAAAAATCAAAAGGAGTCATGGATAAACTACAGGTAACTATATTATTTATATAAAGAAAAACCTACATTTCAATAAGGATACACAGCAATATTAAAATTACAGCATCTAATAAGAAATCTTCATTTCTACTTTCTTGTAACTTACATGTTGTCCATTCTAACTGTTGCCTCTGCTCCTCCTTAGGCCTCCAATCATCCATAAATAATTAAGGTGAACGTTAAGCTGATTTCCGCAAAATCGTAGATTGAATGTCAATTCGTGTTTGCTTTGCTGTAATGAGTCAGTTCTTGTATTAAGTTGGGATAAAGTTCAGTTAGAAGGGAAAGGTTCCGCATGACCTTCGCAAGCAATTTGTCAGGGTTCGGTCTAGTCGGTAACACGAAAACAGTCACTACGTGGAAGAATCCATTTTAAAATTTAGAAGAGCTTTTACTCTGAACGCACTGAGGAAGAGAAAAGTTAAGCGAATATATTTAAAGTTTTCAGAACTTAACTCTAAGAAGCTGAAGGGGGGGAATATGCGAGGAAATACGGCATATATTTTCTCGATCTTTTTTCTAACAGATGTAGTTCTGTGCATGTGCTCTGTTATATTACTTTAAATAATAAAAAAACCTAATTTACCAATTGATTGTCAAAGAAAAATTAAAGATTGGCTTTTAAACGAACAGCGATCAGAAGTAATAAAAGATTTATTACTTTTCGTCTGTCCCTTTAAATAAGAGTCATGTTTTTTAAATGCTACACAGAAAAATACGGTTAGTTTGACAATGCAAGTTATAGCACAATGACAATATGTTCGATAAGAATCCAAATCTATTACATAATCTTCAACGACCGAACCATATAAACAGAAAAAATTACTTGAAGTTACGGAAGATTCCAAGTAACATTATAATTAATCTTAAAGAATTAATTTACGCTCTATCATATTTTCTCATTAAATACACAGAATCTGTTTATTTGAAATTTAAGACAATGTAACGTTGAATTTCGTTTATGGATTTTGCAATGGAAACAAAATTTGGAAAAAAAATACACAAACATCGTTTTATCTCCAGAAGGCAATGCACATTTAACAAAATTATTTCTACTGCGTTTTCGGAGCTCGCATAACATCGAAAATTCTATTTTCTAGGAAAAATAAACTCTTCCGAGAAAAGAAGAAACATTTCTGGCAACCGCAGTTGCTGGGCAAATCAGACAGCTGATCACACAATCAACAGAATAATAAATAAAAGTTACGTTCGTCGCACCCTGCGTCCCAAAATCAATACGTCTCAACCCGGAAAAAGTCAATATCGTGACATATCAAGCTGTCTTCCAAGGAGTTGCAGAACGAAGGCATTGCTGATGGATATTCTAGCGTTCAATTGAGACAAGCATAAGACAAGGAGAAGACGAATAAAACCACTGAAATAACAAACGTTCGATATAACAAGAACCTGATATATGGAAAACGAATAAAAAGGATTACCTGGAATTTCTAGAATTCTTAGAAGAGACCGTGGAATCTTGAACCCCTGTTTAACCCTGGAATTATCTGGCATCAGAGTTACAAAACCAATTTCATAAATTCATTACGGAGTGATACAAAAGTTTTCTATTTGTTTCAGTGAGATTATTAGTATAATAATAAAAGTAGTCAATTATTGAAACCATTTTGGGGAAATTGAAACATTTTCACAATAGTGACTTGAAAAAGAATGTTAAGGCTTTTAATGCTCGATTATTTTTTATTTAGCCCAAAGGGGCGTTAGACTCAAAAAGCAAAACGGCATTTTGAGTCGTTTCACTTACTGCGTTGGTTTAGTTTGCAAACTGTTGCCACCAAATATTATCACCATGTATTATACTTAAAGAAACTAAATAACGAAGAATCTGCATGAATGCATGAAAGTTTCTCGCACTGTATAAAAACAACGGTATCTAGAGATATCTCTAAATTTTGAATAACGTAGTTCTTCACTCGAATATGGCATCTGGAAGCCCACATTTGGAATTTGGAATTTGCTTTACTATCTATTTCATATTTTGTAAAACTTTAAAGAATTTTTGATTAACAAACTCAACGATTTCAAAGCCAGCAATGGCAACACTATACGAAAAAAAAGAACATCTTTATCTCCAGCGCGCGAGACTATGTATCGGAAATTCAAAAGGTATGATGTTTTGCTGTTTCTAAATATTTTGTGATATTGGCTGTTGAATTGGATTTTATGTGGTTTAAGTGCGAAGAACATGATAGTTAATAAATAAAGCTAATTTTATCTGGTTTAAGTGCGAAGAGCGTGATATTAAATAAATATAAAGGTAACACATAAAACGTTTAAAAAAAAACCGCCCTTTTGGGCGTTATATAAAATTTGAAAGCTTTCAGATTCTGTTTTCTCTCCTCCTCATAGCAAATTTGCAAACATGTGAGAAAAAATGTTCTATATTTCATATCTTCCAGTTCATGGCACTTATTTTAATAATGTTCACAACAGGGGCAGTCAACAGAGTAATTTCTCTAAAAACATAATAAAATGTTAAAAAATCTTCGAAATGTATGCATTTATAATATAATATTCTAGTTTTAATTTTTTTTCGATATTGGCAATTAATATGGGTTTGCCAAGTATGTTATGCACACCCAAGAAATAATACCGTATTTACTCGCGTATTTTTCTCCCCTGTTGTGCTAATTTCATCTTCAAAAATTCGAGATCGGGAAAACTATGATAATAATTTAACTTGTAAAGGACTGGTTACAGTAAAAACATAACGATTAAAAAGTAGTCATGGATTAGTAGTCATTACAATTAACTACAACAATATTATTTATTTAAGAGAAACCTACATTCCAATAAGAATACATAGTAATATTAACATTACAATATTTAATAAGGTACCTTCATTTCTACTTCCCTGTAACTTGAATTTCGCCATTCTTATTCTTGTATCTACTACTCCTTAGTTCTAATACCATCCATAAATAATTAGAAAAGGTGACTGTGCAACTGACTTAGCGAAATTGTAGACTGAATGTCGGTTCGTGTTAACTTCGCTGACTTGTTTTAGGCTCCCATAAAATTCAACAGTTAGAAGACAAAAGGTTCGGCGTAACCTTCGCAGGTAAGAAATATTTTTATTAAGCCCGATATCATTCGAGATCTCAACTATTCTCGATCATATAACGCTTAGACTGATAGGGCTTTCGTATTTTCCCATAAACAACCAATCAAAGCAAAACAAATCAATCATTCAGTTACAGTTTGTTAGCTTCTACTTCAATGGATAGGATCGAGAATTCGTAAAAATTCGTTACATTTATCATACGGAAAAGAAGTTTCAAATTGTGATCTGAGTTTCAATTTCCAATTACGATACCATTTTCTGTTAAAAAGATTGTAGGGTTGGAAAGGTGAAAAATTTCTCTGTTTTACACATCTAACCCACAAATTAAGTTTCTTTCCAACGCTTTCACTTTCTCGTGGGCATTGAGAAAGAATTATTTAGTAGACAGATATTTAGTTCATTTAGTTTTGACAATATCATTTCATTAATTTTGACAATATCATCATAGTTCATTTAGTTTTGACATCTAAAAGATATATTCCAGTACACTTAGCCGCATATAACCAGCAAGAAATGATATAAAATCTAATAATCTTCGTTTACGAATAACAAAACAATTTCGCAAATCTAGAATGACCACAAAGCCAGGCTACGAAGACCACCTGTAGTCCGCAGACCACGGTTTGACTATTTGACTATGAGGATTTCTATTGCTGAAATATATTCAAATGACGACAGAAATTTTTGTCTGTTTTAGGAAGCAAGAAAAGGATGAAATACGATACTCTGGATGTCTGGTAACTGACTGCCAGAATGCGAAAGTTTAAAATTTCCCGCTTTTCCTGTTGAAGCTTCTTCCTCGCTCAATAAATGGATAAACATGTACTAAATCCTTATGGATGAAAGAATTACTTCCCTAATTTAATCTGTAAGTGTGAGTATAGTAAGTTAAATGCCATGGTCTTCCCTGAAAGAAAACTATGCAAAGAGAAATTTTACTTCTCCCCAAAACCACTTAAGGGAGGAATTTTACAAAAAGGTATTTAAAATGTTTACCTAACGAAAATAAAAAAGTAATTGGTACAGGTGACTTGATCAAAACATCCGTGAACCATGATCAAAGCCAAAGAAACTGGTAGCATCCCCATACTAAATCATACGTAAAACAGCAGTAGTATACATAAATAAAAACTCACATACTTACACACACAACCAAAAAAAAAAAAAAATGCGCGCACTTACTTTCACTACATTCCAGAAGATTTACTAAATTAAGAGATTATTATATTAAATTATGCAACATTACCAGAAAAATGCACCGATGTAGTCTTGAACGAAGCCAGTTCAAATAATTATACTTGGCATCTGTCAATTGAAACAGTCCTTTTCGCGCTTATCAGTAGTCATTATTTTACTGCTATAATCAGATATAAAACAACACTGATAGCCATTTCTATTTACATTCACACAAACACTGTTCTCATGTCTCTGTGTATGACCAGAAATATGTCCCTTTGACAATCGAAATCACAACTGAGTAGGCGGTATTTTTCGCGGGAAGCATTATTTTACAGGGCTTAGTTATGGGGATTGTCGAGGCTCGTAAATAATAATGTGATTCTAAATTGTATACCGAATTAAATTGAGGGGGAAAAAATTTTTACTCGAGGTAACGTATTCCAAGGAATCACCAAGAGATTTCGATAGCTACATAATTTTGTTATATTTCTTACTTTTTCGAAAATTTTGAATGAAAATTACGAATAGCAACTACGATCACGGTGACATTTATAATGAAGAATTCCTCGTAAAGAGAGAAGTATTTTTAAGAGTTTTATTTTCGTTATAGGGTATTTTCCCCCTCCTTTCCGCATGCCTTTGTGTTGTAACGATAGCACACTCGGGGCTTTTCGAGAGGTCCAGGTTCGAGTCCCAACGATGGCATTGCACATTTTCCCATCTCCAGCATTAAAAAATTCCTAATAATTTTACACCGTTATTACTACAGAAAATGAAACAGGAACGTGAAACGGCAGTCCTTTTCGAATTTTTGCAATTTATTCTAAAATACAATATTCAGAACAAAGTTCCAAAGACTATCGCGAACTTCCCTAACAATTGCCGTACGCGCTGCCGGTTGTGAGAAGAAAAAAATAAAAAATCATTATAAAATCTAAATAAAAATCATTTATAAAGTATTTTTATAACTATAAATGCTTACTTTGCGTTCAAGAAGCATTTAAGAACTATTAACGTTTATTTTGCATTTAAGAAATCTTTCTAAACTGTCTACATTACAGCACTTGGAGAAATCAAGTAGACCTCTACGATGTCATCAATGGTTTTAAGAACAAAAAACAAGCAAAATTATATAATTTTACAATGCTGGAATTAAAATTTTTCAAAAATAAGCACAGTTCTCACAATTATTTGTTTAAGATGATCCCTTAGGCATTCTATCGTCTCAGTGTTGGCATTATAGCAGAATCAACTAAATTCGTCGGATGGCTTACTATGAGATGGGTGAATCACGTGATTCATACTCATGACCAAAGTAGTTCACCTATTGCGAGTTTTCACCGTTCTATATTGTTCACCTATTAATTATTACGTACGAGCTGCATTAAGAGAATACAAACGAAAACATTTCGACCACTGCAGCCCAAATGAGCTTATTTCCATCATATATACTTAACAACGCAAATTAAATTTCAGCATGTAATGTATTTAAAATAAAACTATTTGGGGGGGATTCATTTCGCACGCACAGAAAAATTTGTAGGCTATAAAATGACGCGCAAAGCTCCTAAAAACTACACTACGTTAATTAATACAAACTTACCGCAAACTTAAGTTTTGTTTTTCTTTTATGCCATATGAAAACGACTCGTAAAGACACTAAATAAATCTTATTACATTTAAGTGACCTCGTTCCATAAGATTTCGGTCGTAAACTGTGATGAGTGAATCAGCTGAGAAATTTCAGGATACACCTGCGGTGAGGAAGTTTTCGGGCCGAGTTTAACCACAGCTGGCCACATGTCGGCAAGTCTCCCACAACAGATCCGCGCCGTCGAGGGTGTGCACAAAGTAACGAGGACAGGGATTGTCATTATCATCTCATTAACAACTACTGAACCTTCGTATAACCATGCCAACTAGTGCGGATGGAGTGATTCATACCATTCCCCAACTTCGTGAACTCGAAAATTTTGGTAAAACTGTTGTGCCTTTGTAACAGATGCGAATTAATATCCTGCTCTAATGTCTATACATGTTACAAAAAGAAACTTAATTTTATTTTTCTCGTGAACAATATTCCCTCCAGTTTCTTTTTTTCAGAGCTGCGGTGTATAAAAATATATCTGAATAAAGCATTTTCAGAAAAGATTAAAAAAATCTGATAATCAGCACATAGCACATGAGCTCTTACTAATTCCATATTTTAAATAGCAACGAACTTTTAACTAAAGCATCATTTCCAGCTGATCGTTTGGAAACAAAATCTGATTGGTTCTTCCAATAAAGAGAAAGTCTACAATTTCAAATTTCGGAGTATATTTCATTAGATATAATTCGACATATGCAAGACCTGATTTTTCTAAATTTATTCCAATGGATTCAAATATTCGCCCTTTTACTTCTTTTTACTAAAAACTAGCGGAAGTACCCAATGCCAGTTAAGTTAGATTGAAGAGTAATGCAACTAACAACAGAGAGAACGATGCCGCTATAATCCTTTACTAATAACGATACAAAAAATACGATTCATAGTCATACATTTTTCAGTCTGATGCTATATGGAACCCACATTAAAAATTTCGATAGAAAAATAAAATTCTCTCTCTTTATATCAGCAACAATGGCATGCAGCTTTTAATGATTTTAGTCTTTCTAATCAAATTGTCGTAAAAGCTCGAGTTCCATTCAGTATTTCACCTATATTCAATTTTAGTCGATTAAATGTGGCAAAAAATTGATCAGATATCAATAACGGGAGAAAACAAACACACACAGAGATATTCTTCTTTATATAGAGAGATTTTGTAAAACTTACAAATTTTTGTAATTTTACAAATCTATGATTTGAAAGCGAGCAGTAGCAACACTTTTCGAAATAAAAGCATTTTTATCTCCAACGCGCGAGACTGTTGCCACTCGGAAAAATGAGTGCGAAAATTAGTGTTTACGGAGTTTTTCATCAATATCTTGGCTGATTAAAGTCGTACGAAGATGGGAATAGTCGAAATGGCTTCCCAAGAATTTTTGGAATCGGGAATATTGTATTTAATGTTTGGCAATGCTATTTTTATTTCATCGTAAAACTTGGAAGTTTTTTATTAACAAACTCTACGATTTGAAAGCGAGCAGTTGCAACGCTTCTCGAAATAAAGCAGATTTTCATCTCCAGCTTGCAAGACTGTTGCCACTCGGAAAAATGTTCGCGAAAATTATCGTTTTTCCGAGTTTTTAATTAATATCTCTGATTTTAGTTCCCCCCCCCGAAAGAGGTGGACTTCCACAAGTTTGGTTACGATAGCTATAGTAGTAACCGAGTTATTACAGACAAACAGACTTTCTTCTTTATATATATAGGCAGATTGTATTTTACTGGGCAGTTGAACAACATATAATTTAATTGCATTTTTATTGATGAAAATTAAATGTTTAAAACATACTTAAAATAAATACGTTGAAGGCAGTACGATAATTTTATTTTCCTTCCACGTCATATCTAAAATATTTTTTGTTCTGCACGTATATCCGCATCATATTTAAATATCAATATACAACATTATGGTTCAAAATAACAATATGTTATGTCGACTGCTGCTAAATTGTTGCAGGCTGCAAGAAAAGTACCACTTCCCTTTGTCCATTAAAAACTGTTATGGGCTTCAAATACCGCCTCTGGTTGTTCAGTTTTACCCAAAATCTGATCAACTTTTTACATAACTGCAGAAAACTTAAATATGGAAAACAGAAATTTTTGAAAGTTTCATGCAAACGTTATCGAGGATGGAGAAAAGCGTCACACACATACATATAAACATCATTCTTAAAATAGTCAAAACGTAGTGTGGGATATTCGTGTTTTATTTACTGAAACCTCACTATCGAATCTTTGGACAGAAAAACATTTACTCCCTTATTTACGTATTTATACAATGCAAAAAGTGTAATAATTTTACATCTGATTTATAAGTAAAGGAACATATATGACTTATAAAATTAAGTTTACAGTTAATTCTCTATTTTTCTTAAAATCATTCTCTTATTCTCCGTAGAAATACATGCTTCGTAGACATCATTATAGACAACTACATTTATTGCTGTGCTATTAGCTGCAATTAGATTGTCAGAGATAGAAAAGAGCATCTGTTTAATCTTACAGAAACGAGAGCACACGCGTTCTTTGAATGAACAGATAAAAACATGTTGCCATATACTATGAAAAAACTTCACGCGTTCTCATTTCGCTTATGCATTTTCATTCCAATGATAACTAGTCTAATTAAAGCTGGAAACGGTAATCTTGTCTAAACGTTTTTATATCCTGTACATACCGAATATGCCGTCATAGATAAGAGAACAATTCTTTTTGATAGTTAATGATAACAAAAAAGTGTTCCGGTTGTCTAAAATATAACGGTATCTTGCTATGTGTAACTGCATTATACAATTAATTTATTACGCAATTGAAGAAACAGTTTATCAGTTGTGAAGTTGCATCTGGTCTTAGAACAATCAAATTACTGACTTCAGTGACGCAATTATTATTCTGCAAGCAGTAAGTTTTCCGGTACTTCAAACCCAATTAAAACTTCCAGCTTTATAACAAACATTCATAACCATCACCTACGGAGATGAAGATGAGTAACAGTTGTTATCAAACCATTACAGCGATAAAAACGTATGGAATTAAGTTCGTGCAATATTTTCTAGAGTAGTTGGCGGGATAAATTCAATAATCCAGAGCTTCAGAACTTACAGTGAAAAGAAATTTATGCCACAGAATTAAAAGGCTTTTCAGAACCTCAATCTACACCAAAAAGCAAAGGGAAAGTGCCCTCAAGAAACCATCTAGGGGGTGTTCGGTTTCCACATGAATTAAAAGTCATAATTTAATTAAAGTCATAAGTCTGGAATTTGGAACACTAAAAGAACTGAGCTGAAGTTCAATCCGTGACGTAATCGATCTTACGTATAATCCCGATAGTACACATATTATATATCGAAATGTTGTAATATTAAGTAGTATTAAATATTTGTGTTTCGTTGATATAATTCCAAGTGTAATATTTTATTTGAATGTTGATTAGATGCTAATCGTCGGTTAGCCTTTAAGGAGCCCACGTGATAGAATTCATTTATATAAATGATTTTGTTTTGATTTGTTCATCGTCATTGAAACAAAAGGGTTGTTTCCCCCCCCCTTCCCCCCCCCCCCCGTTATTTCTTGGTTTTTTTGGGGAGGAGAGATTCTTTTAGAAAACAAAGCATTTGGGAATCTTTAAAATCCGAAGGCTTTCGTGATCATTATTATCGTTTATAAACCATGATCTGTCAGCAAACTGTCTGAAAAAGGCATTCTGTGATATCTGCAGCTTATTAATACAAGAATTACAAGCAAATGCCCAGATTATATTCTTATAAATTAAGCCATTTATCGAAAAATAAAATGGAGTTCCATTCAATGAGGCAAAATCTTGATTTAACGACTCGAACTTTTGCAAATTACCGATTACGCGCGAGATCAACAGGAAACGGCCTCTTGAAGAATATCCAGACAGCGATAGACCTCAAAAATAGGGGATTTCGGTAGTATGCACATCAAATAGCATTTTAATGGCGAAGAGGACTGCAAATGTTTTCTCAACGTGATGATATAAAAAATAATATTGAAGAATACATTAAAACTCTTCCTTAAACATATCAGCGAAACTGCGTAAATTGCGCTTGAATGAACGACCAAAAACCGCACATATGTCTATCTAAGTAAAGCCACAAAAGGAACTACCTGTGTTTGATAGTTTTCACACGCAGTTTCAGTTCATAGGAAGCCACAAAAACAACCCAATCAAGATTAATACCACAAATAGTCCTATGGTTTAAGTCTTGAAACAGTGGTAGTCTGCCGCAGGTTTTGTTCCCAGCGGTTGATCGAACCGACTACTACTGTCTACGGTACATGTTCTTTTCATTTTCTTCATAGGCAACGTAAATATAACCCAATCTATCTTAAATTCTCTTTACAAAACCAGCGCAATTCTAACGTGCGTGAACTTCACGGCTCCGATTGATGTCTTTTGAAAAAAAATTAAGTTTCATGTGCTACAAAAATATCTGACTCTTGAAATTTGCAATGATACTATAGTCTAGATCAGGGGTCCTCAACCTCTTTTGCTCCACGCACCACTTTCATCACTCCTAGAAGATTATTCGCACCCCTTCCTTTTCCAAACTCGAAAAATAAATATATACATAATTAGATGATTTTTTTTTCACGTGTTTTATAAATTAAGCAACAGAAAGTGTACAAAATGTTGATAAATACCAAAACTTAAAAAAAAAGTAGCTCTTTATACTCATAAACTATAACTAAATACTTATTTATAAGCTAAATAAAAAACTGACCTCAGACCCCTCCGAAATTATGAAATTCCCCACCCAGAGGGGAATTTGAAAACCCCTGGTCTAGACAGTTTATTTATTTTATGCAAAAGATGCATAGATACTCGGTTTTATCTCAAATAGAATGAATGCTTTTTCTTACCTTCAGCGGAATTGTTAAGTTTGCGAGCTTTCCCCCTCCCCTCAAAGTTCCAGTAATGTTAACGGACCTTTAAATCCCAACATTTGTAACCCATTAGAATGGCAGTCCCCCTGTAGTGATTTTTTAAACAGTGAACTGGAAATCCCGGAGGATCTGTGAATTCAAAGACAGAATCCCCAACGGATTTCTCAAATAAAAATTTAATTTATTATATAATGTTATCATAAAAAATATAACAAAAATTTAATGCAAATAAATGGTTACAGAGATACGGAAAAAAGCATATCGTTTGAAATTGGTCTATGTACATTTTATGCTAGGAAACTGGTATGCTAGAAATATGTCTTTATATACTTTTCTCTAGCATAAAAATAATAATCTATGTAAACCAGATTACTAGTTTCAACAGTCTTATCAACTTACTAATTCGGTTCATTAAAAAAACAAAGTTTAATGTTCGATTTTAAAAAAGAATATTTTATCATCATTTAGTTATGCAAAAAGTATGAAAAACATTAATTAAATATAAAATTCATCTTGAAATGAAATGATCCCATAATTTTCGAAAAAGCTCCAATTTAGTTTCTTAAAGTTTATGTATAGATCAAAAAGCAAAGCTGTAATGTGCAGAGGTTAGTGGAAGAAACTTCGGCGATCTGTCTTAAAATGTAACGCAAATATCAGCCAAAACCTTCGGAAAACTTTTTCAATATTCTGAAATGGTTAGAGATCAAATAAAAATTTAAATAATTTCATTTTTGTCTCCCATCATAACGACACAGAACAGAAATCGGAAATATACACAGCTCATCGGTTGTTTTAACTGGTTTAATTTTATTACTGTCAGTTCGGAAATTAGTGATTTGTTCACCAAATCTCTCAATGTAAAACAAATCGTCATGAGAAGCATTCACTTGTTAAATGTTTGGTTTATAAGGTATTAATTAACAATCTATCGCGGGAAAACATTTCCACACGCGTCTTCTGTCCCCCTCTCTCTTGCTTTCCCTTCTCTTCTAGTAAATGAAAACTCTATTACGCGAATAACCGAAGTTCTGATATTTGGTCCCTTTTTAATGGCTTATAATAAGAATCAAAACTACAGTCGCTGCAACAAAATAAATCATTCGTGTAAAAAGGAAAAGGGAGGAAAAATGAAAAGAAAAAGCCATCACATTATTTAGAATTTAATAAAATCACTATATTATCTGTAATACG
Source organism: Stegodyphus mimosarum (assembly GCA_000611955.2). Lineage (NCBI taxonomy): Eukaryota > Metazoa > Arthropoda > Arachnida > Araneae > Eresidae > Stegodyphus > Stegodyphus mimosarum. The sequence goes on along the minus strand of KK116740.1, from coordinate 58,934 downwards.
ATTTTGTTAATGATCACAGAAAAGGGGTATGCAGTATTTTCTGCCTTACAAATAGGTCTCCGTGAAGAAGGTTTTTCGAAGTAACTGTATTTATTCACACTTTATATACCAGAAAACTCCGAATGTCTCTGCAGCTACGATGGCCTTTTTTTTTTATCTCTACTATGCACCCAATTTGTTCAACCGATGGAAACGATTATCAATCTTATCCATGATCCATAAATGACTGTAAGTGAACCACTGGTGGTGCATAAATTCTCCTAAGGATGGCTGTAAACACACAAGGAATTCATATTATTTACGGTGCTGTTAAACTATAAACTATAACACACTATAAATCCACATACACCAGCTCAGTCTTTTCCTTTAGCTCTGGCAAGCTTCCGGCTCATCCATATTTGAAAAACGAGAGAAAACCACGAAATTTTATAGTTTACTGTACTGTGACTCGCGAGTCCACTTCACCCTTATTTTCGGTGGTTTATAAAGGTGAACTTCTGGAATTTTTATGTCAGATATTTGTTACTTCATACTATCTATTCACGCGGCCAGCCGCCGAAAATAGTCACCATATGAGTCCAACTAGTATAATTTCATAAAAATATTACATATTTCTAATTAGATATCTCACGATTTAAATGCCTTTTTATTTAAATCATTAAGATTAAAAAGTAGAAAAAATATTCGTAAGAAATGCCTGTATTGTTTTTAAAATCGCTTAGTTTGTTACTCAGCAGCAGACAGATTAAACCTGAAAGCTTAACTTAATCTTGTGCTTAACTGAATAACGCGCTGCTTCATGGAAGATAAAAGTATTTTATTTAAGGCCGTGACAACACACTACTTTTAAGTGGCCCAGTTTGGTGATTAAAACTGAAAGATTCTCTTCGCACCTTTGACGAATGACAACAGTCTGGCACGCCAGACCTGAAAATGTTTTACTTCGAACAGTGTTGCCACCACTAGCTTTGAAATCGCAATTTCTTAGTCAAAAACTGATTAAATTCGTATAAAATACGAAATAAGTCAAAAACAAACTCACAATTCGGGCTTCGAGATGCACATGGTCAAGTGGAGGGTTATATGTGCTCAAAATTTGGTGGCTCTAGGTGCCGCTGTTTTTCCACAACATGAGAAACACACAAACGTGCATACATGTAAGGAAGAAGAAACACTTGATACCGTAGATGTAATCGATAATGAACAGCAAACTCAGCACCTGAGACAGCTTAAATATTCATTTTTATTCCAAACGACATTTGCAGCCACAAATATCTTAGCCTGTAATCGTGCCTATTTCAAAATATTTATATTTTTGATAGCTTTGCGAGAAGAATAGGAGCAGCAAGCCGAGGAGCAGAAGCAGAATGCGTAGTTATCCAATGTGGAAGCTTATCAAGAGAAAGGTTTCGGTTCAGGAAATTTTAAGGTCCGAATTAGCAATGTCATCATCATTATGTAAAAGTCCGAATTAATCTAGAAATGACGCAATCAATAAAAGTTATTAGGTAACTGCTATTTTTAGAACAGACAGGAGAGATACCCAAATTAAAACGAAGAGTTAAAGGGCTATTGCTAATTTAAGTTAGAATTTTGTTTTACATATTTTCTAGAGTCATCTCAAAATTCATCCGTTTATTCATGCTTACTTAGGCAATCCTGCAACGGAACAGCTTTTATTCAATCACAGATCAAAATTTCAACAGAGCACCGACTTTATAAATATCGCTACTGTTAAATGCGCACTTACTTTCTCGCTTTCTTATTGCTCTGTTCGCAGATGTCATTCGCCGGTCTATTTCGTACATTGCCTTACATATGGAAACAGCTTTACAAAACTGTGCTGTGCTTATCGGTCCCAAAATAATCTACGACTGAGAATATATATCTCGAGAATATGCATTAACAAATTATGGTCTATTGGCTTCGGCCATATTTGCTAGTTTTTCTCCCTCCCTTACGCATCTATGACCTCCTCCAGCTGTTGTCAAGTTAATACAAGGAATCATAATAAAATATATGTAGTAAAGAAGCTAGAGTTAACCACGGAATTTGCTACGTACATGTAATATTTTTGTTGGTTTCGTCGATAGAACTTGGAGTTTCTTAATTGGCTAGAGAAGATGTAACCAATCACTTTTTAGTCAAGACTAAGATGGGTGTAAGAGAGATATAGCTTGAAGCTACTGCATAGTAGAAGAAATTATAGAGATGCAGGCAGATGTGCCGATTTCAGCATATAATTTAATTTATTCTTTGACACTCTTGAAACATCTTTTAAATCTTAATTTTTTATGACATATCCTTGATTGCTACAGTACAATCGTGGAATCTGCACTCCACAATTTATATAAAATTCAATTTCATTTTTGAACAATAGAGAGGAAGTACAGCGAAGCAAGAGACTCGGCTTATTCAGCACAAGCAAGCAGCAAAAGGGCGAAGTACAGTAAATTGCTGGTGAACGCTTTGTTTTAATTCTGAGCAGAGGTTGGGCAAAAGTTTTACAGTAATGCGGAATACAGCAGGGAAGAGTGATGTCGGTGCAGAAGCGAAGGGGGTTGCCGTTTAATTCAGCAACGATGTTAAATTAGAAGTTTAAAGGTGTATTGCTAATTTATTGTATTTTCTATTTATACTTTACATACATATAAACAGATCCTTCATTATTTAATAGTAAAGATTAGAGCTTACAACCATTTCCTTGCCCAAGTTCCATTTATGATACATAAGCTGTAGTGTGAACGCACTTAACACGATACACCCAAATGAAAAGTTCCACCAAACCCAGCTACAATACGGTGTGATTTGTTATGTATGTATGTCAAATACAATGCTACAGTTTTTGTAAATATATTCAGCTGTTATTCCAAGAGAGGCTGTTCTTATTATCGTTAATAAAAAACTGATACCTCACACTGGGGGGCGAATCAAATTCAAGAGGGCATAACAATAAAACATGAAATGAAATTTAGGAAACTTATAACCTCCCATAAAGTAAATGTAAACCAGCTTCACCAAAATAGACGACGCCTTATTAGATCATCCAGCAGAAACCTCTTATTACCGCAACTCGAGTCGAACACCATAACATAAAGTTTCCTAATGAAAGGACAATGGGACAGCACTGACATAGACCGAGCTCCAAGCATCCCTGCCATACCGCAATAATGCACCGCGAAATGAAGCGGCGACAAAAGAATTGCTTCGTGTCTGGAGACCGAGTTTTTAACTGGTTCCGTTTTGCAACCCCGCCCCCGACACGCATGCAAGAACACCAAGGGCGTTAGTTACATTTACTAGATTAACTCGTGCAACTAGATTCTTATATTACTATTCAAAACCCTTCTGGATTTTTGTTTGCATATTTCTTTAAATACAGAGAGATATTTGTGAGCTAGTGAAGTTGCTTTCGCAATTACAGCACCAAAGTTAACCAAGACTAAACTTTATTTATAAGCAGCAGCATCTCTTTAGAGAAATTCAAGCGGAGTTTAAAATTTGGTTAATCTAGAAACACAGCATATATTTTTCTTCGATAATAATAATAATAAAAGAGGAAGAGTAACGTCGCACCAGAGGTTAAGGTTTTGGGTTATGTTAAAGTTTGAATTACCGCTTTTTTACTTTTTTTTAGATTTTATTATTATTTATTATTATTACTCTTACTTCGCATTTACGCCGCATAAATTCAAAGGCGAAATCAGAAAATTTTTTAAAGCAACATGTGTTTAGAATACCCAATAGAGAGTTAAATGTTGCGATTAATTTTTTCATTCTCTTTTCAGTTTACCGTATTCGATGTTCACTTTCCTTAACTAAATTGCCTACACAACTTTTTTCGTCTTTTTAACTTTATTATGCAACTTCGTATTCTTACATTTACACCACACAAAATCCAACAGCAAAATAATAAAATATTTAAAAACAGCATACCTTTAGAATTCCCCATAGAGTGTTAAGTGTTGCCATACATTTTTTGTACGTTCGCTATATTATTTCTTTAAAAAAATCCATGGTGATAACACTGCATGGCAACATTTTTTTATTATATAAGCGCGCCCCTATATACAGTGTAAGGTATCCAGTCATTTAAAAAAAAAAAAAAAACGCTCATATACATGTATAGATTAAAAGGTAATTCCAAGAGTCAATCAAATACATTATTAATTCTTAAGTGTCAAAGCAAAAATATTTTTAATACTGTTTCTAAATTCGGATATGACTGAATTAAATTTTATTCATGAATTAGTTTTAAATTATCCAAGCTTGTAATTGCTTTAATTTCCAAAATTCCAGAAATATCAAGTTTTTAAAACTCTATATTTCTGACTGAATTTCGTCAGTAGTTACATAATTTGAAAATTTCAGTAATATAAGCAGTTACTTTTCAATTACCTATGAAAGACAAATCAGTTATAAAAGAAAGATGTTGCCAATCAGAAAAATGCGGTACATTTGTTTATTGGAATTCATTTAGAAAACTACGCGATTTAAAAGAAATATGCTGCCACTGCTCGAATTAAAATATATTTACCTTCCACCTTTCAACCAAAATTCAGTTCAACAGCAATATCGCAAAATAGAACATATCTTTAGAATTTCCGACGTACAGTCTCCCGCATGATTCCCCCCCAGTACAGTGTTGCCATTGCTCGATTTGAAATAGTTGACTATGTTAATCAAAAATTTATTCAAGTTTTACAAAATATGAAATAGATAATAAAACAAATTCCAAATTTGGGCTTCCAGATGCCCATATTCGGATGAAAACGTACGTTATTCAAAATTCGATGGCTCTCGTACCGTTGTTTTATCACAATGCGAGAAACATACATACATTTATGCAGGTTCTTCATAATTTAACTTCTTTAAATATATAACACAGGGCTCTTATATCTGGTGGCAACAATTTGAAAAGTGAACCGACATTTATAGTGAACCAATGCAAAATGCCAAAACGAAATTAATAGTCTTCAGGGCAAACTGCCGTTTCGGACTAAAAATCTGAAAGCTTTCACATTTCATATTACGCCCAAAGGGGCGTTTTTTTGAAACGTTTTGTGTGTTATACCTTTATTAAATATTATGTTCATCGCACTTGAACCATAAAATTGAGTTCAACAGCAATATCGCAAAATAATTTTTAAATGAGCATATCTTTAGAATTTCTGATACATAGTCTCGCGCATTGAAGATTTTTTTTTTTTTCCCCTACAGTGTTGCCATTGTTCGCTTTGAAATCGTTGAGTTTCTTAATCAAAAATTTGTTCAAGTTTTTAAGAATATGAAATAGATAATAAAACAAATCCCAAATTCCAAGTTCGGACTTTCAGATCCCCATATTCTAGTGGAGGACAACTTACCTAAAATTTTATGTCTCTAGGTACCGTTGTTTTTTCAAGCGCGAGAAACATACATACACATTCACGCAGATTCTTCATTACTTAATTTCTTTAAATTTAATACAAGGCGATAATTTTGGTGGCAACAATTTCAAAAGCGATTCGCCGTTTATAGTGAATCGACGCAACACGCCAAAACGAAATGAATAGCCCTTCTGAGCTAACGCTCCTTTACGCTAATAAATTAATTATCTAAGTTTTAATGATAATTTTAAATATAATGCGGGGCTCGAATATTTGGTGGCAACAATCTGAAAAGTGAACCTACATTTATAGTGAACCAAGGCAAAATGCCAAAACGAAATTAATAGCCCTTTTGGGACAACGACCTTTGGACTAACAATGTTTTTAGAAAAAGTGCATTACCATTTCTTTAATTTGGAATTTATTCGTACCTATTTTTATAATAAATCTCGAAATAATTCAATGCACAAAAAGATCTCCATAGAGTATGACCCTTTGCTTCACCAATTCCAGATATGACATGCAAACAGGGTGTATCACTTTTCAACGCTCTTAGTTCGAAATCGTCAATCTCTTCAGGCATTTAAAGAACAAAAACCCAACCATGAAGTTACCCTGGCATTCGTAATCACGCCTCGACTATACCTGGTCCCAGCCTCCAGGGCGTTGTTTATGAAAAATCGTTACAACTCTTTCTCACAGACTCTTTTATGCTGATCCGCTCTCTTGCGGTGGTCACGCGTTTGGGTTGCTGACCTCTAGGCCTAGTGTTGCTCCGGGGTCTTCTTAGGACACCGCAATCTTGACAGATTTCGATAACAAATATCCTCGTTTACATTTTTTCTTCCAACCAGTTTGCTTACAAATGAGAGAGGTTACTACGAATATTTCCATGAATGAAACCTGAACACGTTTTGTAAATGCTTGAATTAACACCCAAAAAAACTTCCTCGCGAAAGACAAAGCTAACTGGTTATTTGAAAGTACTCTTATAAAATTCAAGAGTAAAAGTATTCAAGAGTACTCGCATACAATTCGTGCGCTGTAGATAAAAATAGTTTTTTTTTTCGTACAGTGTTGCCACCGCTCGCTTTGAAATCGTTGCGTTTGTTAACTCAACTAACATGAATGTTCAGTTTTCTTTCTAAGATAGCTATATAAAACATTTGTCTTTTTATTATTAACGTTTATGCGTTTACTTTTATTTATTAAAAATCATGTTCTTGGACCTTACGCCACATAAAATTCAATTCAACGACAAAATCACAAAATATTTAAAAACAGCGTATCTTTAGAATTCCCGATAGACAGTCTCGCGCGCATATTTTATTCCGCACAGTGTTGCCATTGCTCGTTTTGAAATCACTGAGTTTATTAATCAAAAATTCGTTAAAGTTTTATGAAACAGATAATAAAGCAAATTCCAGACTCCAAATTAGAGCTTCCAGGTGCCTATATTCGGGTGAAGGACTACGTTATTCAGAATTTGATGTCTCTAGATACCGTTGTTTTTTCACAATGCGAGAAACATACATATATTGCGTAAAGTTTTAGTTAAACTAACAAAGTTTTATTTTAATTTAAATCTTTCTATCTCTTCTCATGTTTCAACTTCCCGTCATAAGAAGCGCGCGTTTTCAGCTTATGCTAATTTGAAGTGGAGCCAATGACTAGGTAGAAACCTCTCAGTGTAAGAGAGCTTTTAGTCTCAGATCACGGTCATTCTGTTCGACGTTCGCCTGACCAGCTAGCAGTTAAATTCTAAGCCATAGTGCTTGCTACGTGATTGCTTATTGAAATAAATCCAAGTGCGCTAGTTTAGTAAATTTTGCTACGCACCATTTAGTTAGAGGCCAACTCCGCGTAGAGCTCTGTGAGCAAAGATTAATTAAATTTCTATTTAGCTTTAGTTTAAATTTATCTGATTGTTCATTTAGACCCAACTGCGGTCTTTTACTTTCTGTATCCCTCCCGAGTTGGGAAGTGATTTGTAAATAATATTGATTTAATAAAAGAGGATTTTAAATACCTTTCAGGTGCAGTTATTCTACCACTTAAGCACAGTATCTACAACCAGAACATAGCTGCATTCAGCTCCCTGTTCCAGATCAGGACTTAAAGACTTTTCAGCTACGAAGATGTTTGCCAAGAATATGGACAGAACACTCAGTCCTGACAATATGCATGCAGATTGTTCACTATTAAATTTCTTTAAATATATTTCCGGGCAATAATATTTGGTGGCAACAATTTGAAAAGTGAAAAGAACATTTATAGTGAACTGACGATAAAAATGCCGTTTCGAGACTCTACTTGGCCAAAGGGGGCGAACTAATTTAGAACACTAAGAAAATGAAGAAACCGATTTACTTAATTGTTTTATCGCTTTCCGGACAATTTAACCTCTTGAGACAGATCAACTTAGTTTATTATTTTGTAACCAGCAGCCTCCCCCCATCAGATGGTTGGGGAATGACAGTCTCTTATCCTTCCGTGAATTACCTTAAAATGCATTCAAAATTAACCTTTACTGATCTGCGTAAAAACTTTCTAGTTGTACGTGGTTGGAAGGCAAATATATGCAATTTACAGTTTGCAAGTTATACATTTTTGTCATACATTGGTCTAATTTTTATAAAAAAAATTTTTAATCAATATCAATACAATATTTTTTAATAAAATAAGAGATACGTATCCAATTCATATTGAAGAAATAGTGTTTTACAGGATAGGTTTGTAACAGATTAATCACCAAACGAGTCAACTAAACAATAATTGATGAACTCTATGGCGATGTCCAAACATTACTTAATAATGCAATTGCCTAAACCAAAGCAGATATCTGGATTTTAATTCATTCTCTTTGCTTTAGTCTACTAACAATTTTTAAGCGATTTCTCTTCATGCAATTTAAGAAGCTCCTACTTTATTCTGACTTTTGGTTAGTTTTGCTATTAGTATAGACAGCTAGCTCATCATCTGTACTATTAAAATATGGCCGCATCATTGTCTGTCTGTCTGTCTGTTTGCAGCAGCATCTCCTTCGGAAAGGCGAGAAGTTGAGTTTCGAGAGAGTTACCCACGGATTCCAAAATATCGCGGAAAGCCAATTTGAACATTCTGATCGTCGTAAGACTTAGTCAGCCGAGATATTAATTAAAAACTCTGAAAAAGCTAATTTTGGCTCCCACTTTTCCGAGTGGCAACAGTTGTGCGTGCTGGATAGAAAAATGCTTTATTTTGAAAAATGTTGCCATTGCTCGCTTTTAAATTGTAAAGTTTGTTAATCAAAAATTTGGAAGTTTTACAAAATATGAAAAAAGTTAACGCTGCCAAATATTAAACATATTACTATTATATACGGTCACATTCTAACGCTGAAGACAGCTAGGACAAAGAACCTCTATGTAAAGAAGGAAAGGCTCCATAGACGCAATGTAAACCACTTTGTCTACAACGCCGCTACAAAGAAAAGGGAACATTCGCCAAGGGATTTGGCGACGGAATCTGTTGGGGAGAATTTCCCCTCTGTGATGTGCCGGTTCTTTGGTACCTAGCCGACATTTTCCCCCTTCGCGGCGTGTATAGGAAATTGAGGAACACGGGTTAATCGTTCTTTGACGATAATTTAAACTCGAAAGTGATGAAATATTAGGTGAAGTTTCACTTTCACTGGCTGTTGAACTTCCATTGTCCATATCGCTACTTGAAACCCAAGAACCTATTATTTGTTTAAACTCTTGCTAAACGTAACTGTCGAACCTGTCCAAACCAACTTCGACATTCAGCGTCGAGCTTTGGCGCTTTTTGGCGATAGATATTTCACGCATGCGCACTTGTTTCCCTTTTCGTTGGAAGGGAGCCACTTCTGCTTCTGCGAAGTTTTCCTTCTTAACAGTACATATTCTTTGGCTAGGATTCCATGCGACGTCATTGTATGTCGAAAATGTTTTGTTATGTCAGCATTTGAAATAAATGGCTACTGTTGGCAACTTTTTTGTTTCAGGTTAAGATAATCAAAACAATATGGTATTGCCACGTTAATTCTTTTATTGATATTGAAAAAAATAAAGTTTTATATTACATTAAATTTAAATCATGACACCATCGTATTAAATTGAAGTGTCAAAAGTTTTTATTTCCTGGTTTGGTAACAAAAAATTATTTACGGTTGTTAGTCGGAAAACATGAACTTATTTTATTCATATTGAAATGTTTTTATGCATTTTCTTTTCAGGTGTAAATATATAGCTCATAAATTTTGTTTTGGCCGCAGCCCGCTAGTCTGTTTATAACAAAGAACATCAATTTAAATGCATGAGAAATACCCCAAATGTGAATTTTAATTCTACAAATTTCTTAATAACTGAAGAAATATGTCCGTATTCATTGCTTTCTTTTAATCAATCTAATACCGATTGATTTAGTTCACTTTGTTATTCCAAGAACTTCTATCGCTTTATTTCTCTTAAATTCAAAATTACATAAGAAAAAGTAGGAAAAAAAAATTAAGCTCCATTTGAGAACTACCGCATATACTAAAGAAGAATAATAAGGAATAGTAAGTATGCATAACAGTTTCATGGACACTTAACAATTAGAAATTTATGATGACTATTTTTGGGGAAATTTTCGAAATTAATTACTATTATTTCCACTTATTAATAGTTTCCAAAAGTCTATTCTTTTAAAGCTTGATTTAAGTGGGAAATTGCGGAAAGGGAGAAGGCGTGATATCAATGACCTCTTGCAATTCTTCTAAAAGAAAAGTCTTAGTACTAAGGAAAGAAAACTGCTCACTTTTCCAACTTCCTACTTCGAGTGAATATTTAACAGCTGTATCAGATCATTGCAAAAAATGCACCTAAAACTGAAGTTTTTTGAATGGTGACTACAAAGAAAGGCAACTGACTATCTCAGAGAGCGTCAAGCAACTTCTATTTGTTCTAGACCACAAAGCTTTTGTTAAAAGTTTGTCACAAATTGGCGAAATTATTATAATCATCTACTTTAAATTCAAATTCATTTACCTGGATCAAAATTATTAATATAGTCGCAAAATGGGACTGCACTTAAAATAACTGAAGCATTTATATATATGCTTAATTACTGCTATTTATAAGATCATCGAAACAATTCATTTTATTTTGCATTACAAAAGACCATTTTTGGACTTTATTTTAATATAAAGATTTCAATTCAAAGTTTACGCTATGTTGCAATACAGAACGATAACCGATCGGTTATTCTAGGCAGCAATTCTACGCTAAATAGTTTTCGAATGAAAAATGAATTAAATTTAAATGAGAGTGTTAAAAATTACACAATAGAGCATCCTTTTCAAGAAAATTATAAGAGAATATTTCCCAAAAGAAAAAACTAAGTATGACTGCATATTCAAGCACTACAACAAATCAGAAAGCCTGACAATGAAAGAAAGGGAACAATTTATCGGCATATCAACCAGATTCGACCTTAAAATCTAAATTCAAGCTAAAGCAGCTCCTAAACTTTTGGTTACAGATTCATACAGAATAACCAGAAGTTTTCCACACAGTTATAAATATTTTAATGCCGTTTGGAACAATGTATCTTTAAAGGAAAAATCTTTTCTAAACATAATGTGGCAACAAAAACAAAATATATAAACAAATTAAATGCTGAATATGAAATACGACTTCAGATAACATCAATACAGCTAGATTTCCACAGTTTGTGTAAAAAAATACAAGAAATCCCCTGCCACTAAATATAATGCAAGGGTAAGTGACAAATGGAGCACGAGTTAATGATAATTAATGAGTATATTACATTAATTGTACGTTAAAATGTTTTCATAAAAAATACAGTATTTTTCTTTAATTGTCTTTACATAAAGTACCTATAACATCTTGATCTATTTTTAAATATTATTTTAAGATATATATTCAAAAAACTAAGGGTGGCATCGGATTCCCCGAAAAAAATCTGAAAGTTTTTAAGAGTTCCGTGAGTTGACAAAGTTTGAAAAACCATTGGTCTAGTGCAGGAATGGGCAAACTACGGCCCGCGGGCCAAATCCGGCCCCTTGGAAGACTGTATCCGGCCCGCGGATAGAATCTTAATTTGCCGGTCCGAGGCAAATTAAAAGAAATATATATTTAAATATTATATCTCCATCTCCTTTTCTACTTTGTTTAAATATTACTTTTTTTCTTCCTTTTGTTCAAATTATTGATGATCTTTTTACTGTCTCTATTTTTGTTTTACAAAACATAAATCGATGGAAATAGCAAGCACAAACACCTTTCAATCGGTAAAGTGTTAAACGCGGAAGTACTTTGGTAGTTATGCTGTAGATTGGCTTAAGAATCGTTATCTGTTTTTCGGGGAGAAGTATGCGAATCCAATATAAGTGAATCAGACCTCACATTTGGCAGACTGCGCATTTTAAGCTCCAGCCAGCGGTCTTTTCTTTTGTCGCGAATTCTAGTATTATTGATTGCGTATGGAAAGATTGCGGACATATAGCATCATTGTGAATAGTGGTTTTGAAATTGTTAAAAGTATAGCGTAGCTAGTGCTTGTTTGGGTTATTCGTAAAATATTTCAACCCCAAAATGTCTACTAAAAAACGTAAAGTTGATTCAGAATGCCATGCTCTTAATGATGAATGGACCTAGAAATATTTTTTACAGTTGTAAAAGATGAAGCAGAGTGTCTCATCTGCAATGAAGCTGTAGCAGTCTTCAAAGAATATAACATCATTATCGAAAGTGAGTTTCCCGAATTTAATATCTCACGCCCAGAAAATCAGTGCTATGTTTGCTTCATCTTATATATGTCAACAAGTGTTTTCAACAATGAACCTTAGAAAGAATTATTTAAGAAGTAGAGTAACAGATGAGCAGTTAGCCTCGTTCCTTAGAATCAGTACATCTCACTTCGAACCTCAATATAAGAAACTTTTAAAAATGAAAGCGCAATTTCATTCTTCTCATTAACATATTTAAATTGTAATACTTGTATATGTTTTTAAAATTTTAGAAAAATTTCCCTTGGCCCGCCGAACTTTTTTTTTTTTTTCGATTTTTGACCCGCGAACGAAAACGTTTGCCCATCCCTGGTCTAGTGCAATGAAAAGCATTCATAGAAAATTTTAACAACATTCTTTCACGACCAAATTCCGTCTTTTCATATAAACACGAAGATATGAAGTTAAATTTTTATAGTTAACTTAGAAAAAGAAAGAAAAGAAACACTTCCTCGTTTACAAAGCAAACAAAATTCCATTACTAGTCGATAATCACATCACGAGGATTTCCCACATTTCACCTGCAGAAATGCAGTGAAGGAACATTCTACCGGTGGCAAAAGAAGTACACAAAATATGACAAGCAGCTGTTTCCTTTTCATTGCAAAAAAAAAAAAAAAAAGACAGCCAGCTGCGATGACTCTTCCTAGCACTGAAGCCGTTATCAATCAAACCGATACAAGAAAAATTCCATCCAGATAATGCGATCATTAAAGGTGTTCCTTATTTTCCGACACAAACTTACACATCTACGTGTATGCATATATGCAAATATTTTGAAATGTTTGGCGCTGAATAAATTTATTTATTTATTTTAATTGTTAATTAACTGTTTACTGATTTTTACTCTGTAACTTAACATATTTAAAATCTTATATACAGTGAGAAGTACCGGGGGTTGCCCGGGCTTCGCGCAAAATGAAGAGGCTTTATTTAGGGGGATGGAGGTAGATCGAAATTTCATGCAGTGAAGTATTTTTTCTCTTATTTTGGTTCAACGCAAATTGTGTAAAATTTTACCAAACTTGAATAAAACTGCAGAACAGTGTGGAATTAACACGGTGCCATGTAAAGGTTTCAGTAAGAACTGGTTTGTTATAGTTTATGTCTTTTTTCGGAAAATTTCCATCCATTTCGGGCAATTTCTTCACCGTTTTTGAAATATTCGCAAAAAAACTGATATAGACCGCACTTATATTCTACTTTAAAGGTTCTACACTGTTGTGGAAAGTTCTATACTGTTTATAGAGTAAATAAACACGACACCACCTAGCGGTTTTGGTAAGAATTGATAGTGGAATCACAACAACGACGACTTAAACCTAACATGGGTGACGTGATTTCAAAATTGAAACAGTGTAGGAATATTAATTGTAATTATAAAAAAAGAAAAACGAAAAACAATTACAAATTACTTGGTTAGCATGTATGACTTCCACTGGTAGCCGAAACAGAACAATGCCGACATGAACCTAAGATGGGGTGACGTGAGCACAACGTTCTAATACAAAAGTCCTGTGAATCCTGGTGTATGATTTTCTGAAATAGACAGTAGTAACCTTACTCTTGTTTTGAAGGTCAAGTGTGCAAAATTTCATCAAGATTGGAATAAAACTATAAATTTGAATGAATTGCAAACACACAAACAAATAAGCACTCTTTATATATATATATATAATTTTAATGAATTCAACAAACGCAATTACGTGGCTCTGGCTACCTATTAATAATTAATGAAATGAATCTGAGTGTACTGCTTTTAAATCGCTTAGTTTGTTAATGATTAATAATAAATTTGAAAAATAATTTTAATGAATTCAACAAACGCAATTACGTGGCTCTGGCTACCTATTAATAATTAATGAAATGAATCTGAGTGTACTGCTTTTAAATCGCTTAGTTTGTTAATGATTAATAATAAATTTGAAAAAAAAAAAAAAGAAGTATTTTATGCTTTTCTTAACTATAAAACATTGCCGCGTGGAAGCACAAATATTTTAATTCGGGAGGCGGCAGCATATTTCTTTTAAATCACTGAGTCTGTTTTATTAATTTCGAAAAAGAGATATATTGCGATTGGCAAAACACTTCTATATCGCCGAGGTTTCTGATTAAATCTGAAAAATACATATCTTACGTTTTGCAGAGTGATAAAACATAGCTTTACTGATGACCGATGGCAATATGTCTTTACCGCGTTACAATACAGAAGTTAGTGAAAGTTTATTTAAGTCGGGAGGGGGAATAAGCGGGAGAAGACACATACGAGTAACACGGTATTTTACAGTCTTGTTACAAATTTTCTTATTTCCGAAACGCTGCAGAAAGTGAAATTTTATAATATATTCTAAGAAATCTTTATTAAAAAATATACTTTTCCAGTTTTTAATTAAACACCATAATGATTAAAATATGTTATGTTAGAATATTCACACGAATTGTTAAATCTTAGCTGGATGTATACAAATATACGAGAAAACATATATTATAACCGGATCGTTTTACCGTTGTCATTTCGTGTCTTCCTAATTTCTTTTTATTAAATATAATAAATACTCTAAAATTTTAACTTCAGAGTTAACTTTTTTAACAGTTAACATACACTAAAATCTATCTACATAAAATCAACATCAAATCAAACCAAAATCTTGAAACATTTTGTACAATTTTTAAGTGCATCAGAACAATAACTCCTTGCACTACATTTCACAGCTCTGAATGCTGTTACAAAAATCTCAAAGCTATGGAAATCCCTTTTCTGTGCTTGGTGATTTTGTTGGCTCATCTAAAGACAACATTTCATCTGTTATTTCGGCGTCATCCGAAGACATCACGGAAGAAAATGTCGCGGAGAATACAACACAAGGGAAAAACATTGTCATACAAAACATCGTGGGAGAAAAGAAAGCAAAAGGAAAACATGGTATAAAGCATCATAGTAGGAAATAAAACGGCACAAAAAAACTGTATAATTTTAAAATATCGTCGCACAAATTATGGTGGTTAAAAAACAAAGCATCTACAATTCTACACAGCTTTAATATTCCTTATGACGCTTCAGAAAAGCTTAGCATAAAGACACAATGTATGTAATTAACAATTCCCATCAAAACAACATATTATGTCCATTATTATGCAATTACTGGCAATAAAACCCAAGAAAATAACTCCTGAATTGATCTATTATAATTCTAATTTCTCTTTCTTCGGTTAATAGTGAAATGAAAGTGAAAAACACTACAAAGACATTCACTCAAAAAATTACTGGAAAAGATTTTGAGAAATTCACAACTCTAAGGTACAACCGTACACTTTTATTGCCAAAACATTTCTCTTCATTCCAAAACATTTCTCTCATTCAAAAATATGTATGGCATAGTAAATTTTTTGACAAATTCGTAGAACATACGAGTATTTCCTAAAACCATGTCATATATCTATCACAGAAGTATTTTACAACAATGTTATCGCTAAAATGTGAGTCGCCATGGCTATGTTTGGATAAATTCATTCCATTTCCAACACAAATTCATAAATTAAAAAAAAAACCACGTGTAACAATTGTTTTAGTTAAATCATTTCAACAGATATACTTCAGTACTAAAGTTCTATATTTAGTTTGTCTTCCACGTTGATAATTAGTAATTACAACTGCTCCATCTAGAGCATTTAAACCACAGATTGGAATTGCAGATGCTGAAACGAGAAAACGCGACTTCCGTTATTACTTCAAAACACAACACCAAGCGAGAATTGAGGTCGTAACATCTGGGTAAATACCCACCCAAAACTCTAGTTCAGGTCCAGTTCATGATAAAATAAAAACATAAAAATAAATAAATAAATTTAATACCTTTGCATGATATATGCTGATATGGGTGGATATGCTTTCCTTCAAAGACTGAAGGTGCCGAAGGAAATTAACATAAATTTATATTATTGCTTAATGTATATATGTATGAACACGTTCTTCGCATTGCGGGAAAACGACAACACTTAGAAACCAAAAGAACCATCAGATTTTGAATAAACAATCCTCCAACCGAACAAGTGCATCTCGAAGCTCAAATTTTTAGCCCAAAGGGGCGTTAGCTCAGAAGGGCTATTAGTCTCGAAACGGCATTCTGTGTCGCATCACTATAAACGGTTGTATCGCTTTTCAAATTGTTGCCATAAAATATTATCGCCCTATACTATATCTAAAGAAATTAAGTAATGAAGAATCCGCATGAATTTCTCGCATTATGAAAAAAAAAACAACGATACCTAGAGCCATAAAATTTTGAATAACATAGTCCTCCACCCGAATACGGGCACCTGGAAGCACGAATCTATAATTTCGAATTTGTTTTATTATCTATTTCAGAATTTTTAAACTTTAACAAATTTTTTAAGCTGAAAAACAAGCTCAACGATTTCAAAGCGAGCAGTGAAACACACTGCACAGAATAAAACATTATTATCTCCCTCGTGTCCATCGGAAATTCTCCAGATGTGCTCTTTTTAAATATTTTTTGTCGAGATTGGCGTTAGCCCAAATGCTCTCGAAATGTGTTTGTATGTATAAATAAAAAAACAAACAAAAAAAACGCTCCTTTGAGCGTAATATAAAATCTGAATGCTTTCAGATTTTTTATTATTTAATATTTTGTGCGTGTTTTTTTTTTAAATAAAAACTCAGTGATATGAAAGCTTTGGTCGACACTCGGCAAAACGTAAGATATTTGTGTTTCAAATTCTTTCAAGAATACTCAGGAATATAAAAGAAATGTGTTGCCACTCTGCAAATATAATGCATTTGTCTTTCGAATGCATTATGTTTTCTTTCGAATCAGTACACGCGGCGATTTAAAAAGAATATGTTGCCACTGCCCGAATTAAAATATTTTATTTTTCTGCGCGGCAGAGTGTTGTCGTTCAGTAAAGCTAAGATATTTAATTTTTCCTAATTTGCTCCGTCTCTCGCTGAAAAGATATAAAGAACATGTCGCTGCTACTGTAAATTGTAACCTATCATCATGTTCGTTGATGAGGAGTCGAGAGACGAAACCTCTTAGTTTTAATAGACGTTCAGCGCCAGTGGCCGACATTTTGATTAGTTCCATGTGAATTAGAGGAAGTGCAGACTTGGATAGATCTAAATAATTCTGTTTCCGTTATACGCTTTCAAGATTACGACGAAATATTCGTACGCGTACTGAGAAAGGAGAATAACGATGGTGATGAAAAGGATGAAGACAACAAGCACAGTAAGAACGTCATGCGAAAGAAAACGGACGAAGGACTGAAAACCTATCATAAAATTTGCCAAGACCCGTTCACCTGTACTAATGCATGATATTATGAAGCTTCAATGCATATACGGCGAATTCTCAAAAATACGGTAACAATCTTATAAGCAAGTAGATATTCGAAGTTATTTAACGTCATACTAGGAAATTCGCAAATTTCATGGGAAAATAAATATAGTAATTTAAAAATGTTCTTTAATTTTGTTTTTTTGAAATAAAAAATTATATACTCAAGGATTTCAAAGCAGGCAATGGCAACGTTGTACAGAAAAAAACATTTTTATCTGCAGCACGTGAGACTGTGTGTAGGAAATTCTGAAGATATGCTCAGTTTAAAATTATTTTGCGATACTGTTCTTTAACTGAATTTTATGGTTTAAATGCGAAGAACATGATATTCAATAAATAAAAGTAACATACAAAATATTTAAAAAACGCCCCTTTGGACGTAATTTAAAATCTGAAACCTTTCAGGTTTTTTTTTATC
>KK116740.1:26356-40964 GCA_000611955.2 Stegodyphus mimosarum | reverse complement strand
TAACATTTTGTGTGTTACCTTTACTTATTAAATATCATGTTCTTCGCACTTAAACTATAAAATTCAGTTCAAGAGCAATATCGCAAAATAATTTTAAAATGAGCACATTTTTAGAATTTCCAATACACAGTGTCACGCGCTGGAGATAAAAATGTTTTTTTCTATACAACGTTGACATTGCTCGCTTTGAAATCCTTGAGTTTGTTAATAAAAAATTCGTTAAAGTTTTACAAATATGAAATCGATCATAAAACAAATTCCAAATTTGGGCTTCCAGATGTCCATATTCGGGTGGAAACGTTTAATATTCAAAATTTGATGGCTCTAGATACCGCTGTTTTATCACAATGGGAGAAACATACATATATTTATGCAGATTCTTCATTGTTTAATTTATTTAACTATCATACAGGATGATAATATTAGGTGGCAACAATTTGAAAAGTGGAGCAACGCTTGTAGTGAATCGACGCAAAATGCCAAAACGAAATTCGGTCTTTCTGGGCAAATTGCTCATTTGGGCTAATTATATTGATCGATATTTTGTACAATATTTTTTACAATAATCTGCTTAATCCCTTAATACCTGAAAACTATTCTTAAACTAATATATATTTTTAGATATAAACAGCACCACAGTGTGGACTCGCAGTAATTTCCCGTCATGCTGTTGTCAATTTGTTGGTGTAGGGTACGATGGCAATCGTTGAAAGCATATTTATCATTCGAAATTATGGGAATTCTGGCATCTTTTAAAAAATATCAGAGTTAAAGGAAAAATTTTCCGGTCCAAAAGTACTTATGAAATTCCGGATTTCAAATCTTAATGAAAATATCTTAAAGCTATAGGAAGTCTTTTCGATATGCATTCAAGAAGGTGATTCACGGCGTCAAAAAACGTTAAGCAACGTATGAATCAAGGCTTTTAATTATCTTCAAAACTGGCAAGTTGTAGCAAGAGAATGACAATTATTCTGCACCTGCCATACGCCGGCAAAAACAGTAAGTTTAAACCATATCGTGTTACAGCTGTTCTGTCAAAATGACATTCTTTAATAAATGCATTACTGCCAGTAGTTTAACGAATTTGTCGGATCAATAGCGAGGCACGTCATGCGGTTTACCGATTTCAAGCTACATGAAATTTACAGAGTGTACGAATAGAAGTGAGAATCTTTATCCCTAAAAAGAATATATCTCATGATGATTGGAATGTGTCGCGCCATCGCACAGAACAGGATAACTGATTCCATTTTCTTTGAATACAGAAGTGTGTAACAGTATTTTCCAACAGTTTATAAGCCACTTGGATGATCGTAAATTGCAGAATGGCTTCTTCCAAGGATGATATTACTTGCAAGCTGGATTAACCATTAAGCAATATAAGCAGGCGCTTAGGGCATCAAAGAAAGGAGGCATCACAAAAAAAAAAAGGTCCTCAGGTATTCAAGAAAACGGGCACAAAATTTCCCATTGCTGGTTTTACCATGAAATGCATAGTGCAGCTACACCAAAACCAAGAAAGAGAAAAAACGAAGAAAAAACAGGCATAAATATACAGCGGCTCCCAAAAGTGTTCGTACATTTATGATTTTCATTGAAATAGGGCTCTATCCATTAATTAAAAGTACACTTTCTGATTGAGATTTTAATAATACGATCTATAATCTATTCGTAACAAAATTACATGAAATATTTAAATATAGCAAAACTTTATTTTTAAGAAATTAATAATCAAAAAATGACAAAAATTTTGTCTCACAAAAGCCTTCGTATGCTTCAAAAAAATCTTGACATATTAGTAAATATTTGCATTTTTTGTTAAATTAATATTTAGTAGGATAGCCTTTAGCATCCACAACAGCTTTTAAACATCTGGGAATAGATTTTATTAGTTTTTTTGTAATTTCTGTATTAATGCTTATCCATTCTTCCATCATGATTGTTTTGAGTTCGCTTTTCATTTTGATGTCGTGTTTTCGTACTCTAACCTCCAGTTCTTTTCGAATATGTTCTATGGGGTTTAAATCTGGCGACTGAGGTGGTGTTTCCAAAACCTGTGGACAATTACAGAGACACTACAGGCAAACGTTGAGAACAGTACGTTTAGGATTGTTATCATGATTAAAAATAGTTGTATCCAATACCCAAATTTTGAGCTTATAATTTTAAATTGTCTCTTAAAATATTTAAATAAAGAGAATGATTCATTATGCCATCAATAAATACCAAATTACCTAGTCCTGATGCTGCCATGCACCCCCACACAACACCTCCACCACCATGCTTAACTGTTCCAACTAAGTTCTTAGAATGAAGTTCCTCATTTTTTTTTTTCTCCATAGTTATTCGACCATCGGAACCAAAAATGTTTAATTTGCTTTCCTGAGCAAATAGGACATTATTCCAGTACGTTTCGGGTGTATTTATCATTGATTTTGCGAATGAAAGCCTAAGCTTTCTGTTTTTCTCATTAACAAAACTTTTTTAGGGGTAGAAAGCCAATGTAACCCAGCTTCTTTGAGAACTCGTAGAACAGTTTCAGGTGAAATTGAAGTACAAAACTTTGCATTAAATTCTGCAGAAACTTTTACAGCACTCAAACGTGGGTTTTTCACAAATTTTCTAATAATAAATCTCTTATCATGTTTAGTTAACTTTCTCGGTCGACCTCTTCTTACCTTGTTTTCAATCCGATTTCCTTCTTTAAAGCGTTTTATCACATACTGCACTGTAGGATAAGGTAAATTAACTAATTTAGTGATATCTCGAATAGATTTATCACTACTATGGTGAAAAATTATCAATTTTCGAATGCTGTTTGTAATTTCTTTACGATTGCGACCCATTTTTCAATAATAAATAGAATATTATGAAGTAAATAATAAAAAATTAAAGCAAATGATTTTTTAAATGCCACCACAATGCAAAAATTTAAAAAAAAGAGGCAAACGATAATTCTAATTTTGATTTTATCCAAAAAGATTTCAGTGTACGAAGACTTTTGTGAGAAAAAAGGTTTGTCATTTTTTTATTATTAATTTCTTGAAAATAAAGTTTCGCTATATTTTAAAAATATTTCATGTAATTTTGTTAAGGATAGATTATAGATCTTATTATTAAAATATTATTCAGAAAGTTTACTTTTAATTAATGGATAGAGCCCTATTTCAAAGAAAATCATATGTGTATGAACACTTTTGGGAACCACTGTATGTGTGGGCACCAAAAGTGCTTAGGGCCTCTAAGGGTCTTAATCCTGCCCTAACTAATCAGCGTTCTAAAATGGTGCCACATGTAAAGTTTGATACTTTGTCGATCTGCCAAAGATTCCAGGTTTAACTCCACAAGATTACTTCTTACAGAATCAGCAAATAGGTACTCTATACAACAGTAAGCCTAGAATTATGCAGCAAACAATACCAGAAAAACAATATCACATACGAAAAAGCAATAACCACAGAGAGACTGAAGTAAACTCTTTGAAGATAATTATTCCAAAGTTTTATCTATGCCTGCCCCATTCTTCTTCCCAAAATTTGACTGCTATTAATTTTTTTTTCACTAAAAGTAAATAAACTGCATGGCCACCGTAAATGAGATCCGTCTTCCCTCATATTAATTTTTCATTCTTCTCATTCTGTTTGCATTTCTCAAAGCTTATTTCCACACCACAATTTCTTTTCTGATATATAATTTTATTCTATGGGAATCAGAGCATTCTAAATTTCATTCCGATATTCTGTAATACTTAAAAGATAGATAATTAAATCAGGGAAAAAAATTACAGCTTCCATTTTATTCTTCGGTAAACTTCAAAGATAAACATGAAACAACTATGCAGTGTGCCAAACGATCAACCACCTAGAAATTAAGGGAACAATAATTATCATGTGCTCTGCCTACGTTAAAAAAACGATTTCGGCGAAAAAATTCGATTTTTTTTTATTGCCCAATTTGAAAGATCAGTTTTGTAGGATTCCAAAAATGGTTCATTTTTACGTTTATGATAATTAGAAGAGAAGATATAGCCAATTAACTGCACCGGAAGTGAAAGCAGAAAGACCGGAAGTGCCATTTAAAAGGCTAAACTTAAAGGTAAACAATGGTGTTATCCGTGCTTTTTTTTAACCTGTTTGTATGTAAATTGTGCTAAGACATTTCCTTTTAATTCTGGGTACTTTTTTTTTGTTTCTGGCAATAATTATTTGCCTTAATTTATCGAATTGGGACTGGCTACACTGTAATTATTGTTTACATTTGTTCCACGCTTGTTCTTCGTTTGCTACACGCATATTGACGCTTTATTTTTGTTTAATTTTTATATTTATCTCTTTGCTTCTTTTATTTATTTTCTTTTGAACATTTGTTGCATTATTTTAAGTATTCTAAGATGCCAAAAGCGAGATCTAAGAGAAGTAAAAAGCGATCTTTTTACGGTAATTGTTATACAACTGGAACTCGAACTGTTTTTGATAATGATGTAACATCTACAAGCTCATCGAAATTAAAAACTTTTGAACTTACAGATGTTATTACTGCAAAGAATGATCAAGACTTAAAAGGAAATAGAATATTTGATATTGCAAAATTAGCTTCTGTCTTTTCTATTCTCTGCTGTCCAGTGTGTTTCAAAACTGGCTTGCAATTAGTAGAAGATTCAAAATTTGGACTTTTCTCAAACTTCAGCTTGAAATGTAAATGCGGATTTATAAAAGCATTTTCTTCAACTCCCAAAAATGAAAATAAGAATATTTTAAATTCTTTCTTGGTACTTGGATTAAGACTCATTGGAAAAGGTTACACATCTGGTAAAAAGTTGTTGTTTACCTTGAATTTGCCATTCATATCAAAAACAGCATTTAGGAAATCAAATAATATAATAGAAAATCAAAATTACCTAAGTATGAAGATATGGAGGGCATGATGTACAAATGTGGAGAATTTTAAGTGTGTAAATACAACAGAACAGTTTTTCTGTTAATGTGAAATCTTTAAATGCATTTTCTGGAAAACTAATTTTTGTAGTGTTTTTACATACAAGAAATGTAATTACTCAAAATGTTCTAAAGATATCTCTATGAAATTTAACCATAGTGTTTTCTATATTGATTACTAGGTTTTAAGCTAAAATCTAAGTTATATTTATTAATTTGATTGTTTTATAAGCATTTCTATATAAAACAATAAGAAATATTTTACAAAAAACTGGTTTTTTTCATGTAATTACACATATTTTAGTAAATTTTAGAAATATCATAAACATTTTAGTTCATAACACAGATAAGTGTTGTAGTAGTATACAGTATAAGTAAAATTGAAATATATGGAATGGAAAAAAATATACGACATTTAACGTAAGTGTTAAATTCTCCTAAAAATTTGCATAAAATTGCATATATTTAAAAAATTTATGAAAATATTCCTAAAAATTTACCTATTTTCCACGTCAACGCCACACGCGTATGCGGCGATTGTCACTGGATAAATAGGAGCGTGACTCATCTGAGAACATGACGTTTCGCCATTTTGTCATCCACATCGCTCCAGTCCAGCACCATTCTAAATGTTGGCGTCTATGCTGTGGGGTCAGTGGCAGTCTTCTTAACGGATGCCGTGAGTGCAGGCCACGTTCAACCAATCGACGGGAAATGGTTCCCGTCGACACGGGAACATCCAGGCTATCTTGCACATGCTGCAGAATCACAGTACAAGTGACTTGCGGGACTGCCACAACTTGTCGGTGGATGCGTCGATCCACGCGTGCTGACGTCACTCTGGCTGCACCTGCATCCTTCCTTCTTTTCACATTTCCTTGTTCCAACCATGTTCGTCATAGCCGATGCACCGTGCTTGCATCCATGTGGGTATCAGCTGCGATTTAACGTAAGGACCAACCCGCCCTTCTAAATCCGATCACCATACCCCTTGTAAAAGCGTCTATCTGCTGGAAGTGCCTTCGTTGACGGCGGCCTGGCATTCTCTCCTATTACACGTATCCTCTGGGACAAAAACCAACTTTCTTCAATGATTCGTCTGGTAGAAATAACGACACGAATATTGCCCATTCTGCACGTTCCTTTCTTTATATCTTACTTCACGTGTGTCGGAGACTGCGCATTTCACATCATTCGCATAACTCAGTGCGTCTACTCTAAAATTTGCATAACTTTCTGACCACTCCTTCTTGGTGTTGCATTTTCAATGTCGAGCAGTGTATAAATAATATACTTTTTCCCTTCATGATTTTGATGAGAAAAAGAAGGTACTGAAGCTTACACATCTGCATTCTGCACAGCTTAGATCTGTTCCAGAAACAATAAAAGTAATTGGTAATATTTCTGAATATATAGTCCGCATTAAATGGGAAATGATATAAAAATTCGTAAATCAAAAAGAAGCCAAACCATTAAAGGCCAATATGCCACAATCTTGGAAGAGTTTTTTTTTTCTTGAATTAATTTGGCTTTCTCTTAAGAACATGGACAAAACGAACCCAATTTACAATGTCCCTAGTATCACCGAAAATCAAGTCAATGTTTATTAAAGCTATGTAACGCCCAAATATAAACTTACTTTAAATTTCAATTTTTTTAATTTTAAATTTCAAATTTAAACAAAAACAATTAAATATTCCAGTGCTCCCACCACCACAACTGCCATGCTTCCAGTGAGAATAAAGTGGTAAACATAAATTAAAATTCTTCAAGAATTTGAAAGTAATTTAGATAAATGTTAAAATGGTTTCAGGACAATTTGTTTTAAGTAAACATGTTAAATTTAAAAAATAATAATAATTAGGGTATTTGGAACCCGAATCAAGCATTAAAAAGCTGAATTCTAGTTTACTTCTCATGAGGGAAAATATTCACTTGAAAAGAGCAATACTAATTCAATAAAAAAACTGTTCCAGGCTTTTGATTTATTAATTTTTAGGCTTCAGTTTGATGATTTTCCATTTGATTTAATTTTTATATTATGTTATATTATTTACATTATATTACTTTTACTATTTCCAGATTACCTGCCATTGTTTATGCTTCATAATGGTACTTTTTGCAATTTGGATAGTCTTCATAACGGTATTTTTCAAAAGATATATATATATATATATATATATGTATATATAATTTAAGATGTATATATAATTTAAGATAATAAATCACTACTCACCTGGACATGTTTTTTGAAATATTTGGAAAATTTTCAACTAACAGTAAGCTATATTTGAGTAATAAATTTAAGTGAAAAAAGTTGGGGCTAAAAAGTGCAGAAAATGAACATAAAAATGAAAACCAGGTTAACTGCCTAAATGCTGAATACCATGAAAACGAATGATGTAACAAACTGAAACTCTTTAAATAGAAAGGGGTATTTATTTTTAAAATTTTCCCTTTGTTACATCTTGAATTCCACAAAATGTTTTAGTCATTCTTGATAGTCAAAGGTTACTCGTAAATTCTGCTTTAATACGGGGTGCTTTTAAAAATCAAAAACAATAACCCTATGATTTTCGGAACTCTTAGTTTAAAAACCAACTTAGGTAAAAACAAACTAATTATGGTAATTACCTATAATTAGTTTAACTACATACTTAGCTAGTATAACTAACTATACTCTTTTGAAAGTCCTAATTGCTTAAAAAAGGTTTATATATATGTATATATAGTATATATATTTCACTTCACAGCATCAATATTATTTGTAAATTATTACAGACAATTTACAGCTGATGCTTCATCAAAATTTCTACATCAAAATAGATTTCTACATCAAAATAGTCTAGTAAATCAAAAGAAGGGAGGGATTAAGATATCTAGTAAAATGCTATACTTTGTTATACTAATATAACTAATAGCCCAACTTTCTCTTGTTCTTTCATTTACAGGTGTAAAGTACAAGAGTAAGACATTTCATTAACTTGTTATTAAAATACATCTGAAATACTAGTAAAGCAAATATTCATTCAAAACTGGTCTTTGTAGTGAGAAAAATTACTTCATATTTCTTCTGCATCATTATTTATTCCATCTGTAACTCATCATTCGCATTTCGTTCGAAACATTAATAAGCTGTACACGAAATCATTTTTACAGTTCCCATTCGTACATGACATGTTTTATTTTAAAATAATAAATACTTGCAGAAGTTCATCGGACTGCAGATAAGTGGAAATTACGGCAAGCCCTTCCGTTTTGTAGAGCTTTATAAATTTAAGAGTGATTATTCACGACCTATCATATCTTCAGTAACAGGGCAACTTTATTCTATTAAGGATAAAAACAATCCGATAAGTGCAATCTACCATGCTGCATGCTTTTGCCTTCCTAACCAAAGGAGGGGAGGGGGAAGAGATTGCTGCAGAAGTAAATGGTTCATTAACAAAATTTGCGGAGAACTTGTACCTTCCGATGTTTGTAAGAAGTGGTCAAAATTTAGAAGCGAAGAAATGAGTTTTAACGGGACAATCGAAAGAAAGGACATGAGAAAGGCAATAAACTGCATGAATTTCTTCCTAAAAACGTACATTGAATATTAAAGAATTTGAAAAATGAATCCATATATAGTTACAACACCTACAGTAAAATAAATATATTGAAAATTCTAAAAAATTTCTGCACGCATCCAATGGAATATAAAATTTCAACCAAATTTAGGAGTGCTTTTGAAGATGCAGAACTTTTCCTCCAATAAAAGAAATGCTTTTAAATATAATTTAAAAAAAAAAAAAATTCTCAGTACATAAATATTGTTTTTAATTATCTTGACTTTCTGAAAACTTAATGGTTATACGAATATTTTAAAAATGTATTTCTTCCACCCTCTGAAAACTATTTTCAGGAATATCTTGCATGTAAATTTTAACTGTGGGGGAGGGGGGTAACACGGAAATTTTCATAATTATATACTAAACTAATAATGCAATTATTATGGAATGGTATTCAGGTCTTTAGGAAGCAATTTAAAGCGAAACATAAACCTTATTTTCACGCGATTTCTCAATTTCGAAACGAAGATATATGTATAGCCACATTCTTAAAGAGAAAATTTAATTCTATCCATTTTTTAATACATCAAAGGAAATTATATTACTTATTTCTAATTTCTGCATTACCATTCATGAAATATAAAACCTAATAGTCTCGTCTACTCATATAATACTAGGTACTGATGAATAAAAAAGCAACATATCTTTTAGCAGCTAAACACAATGGTAAAATAAACTTTCCAAAAAAATTACATTCATTTATTTTTAAAATGTTACTTAGGATTCACATATTATCAATATGATTAAAAATTAACATTCTAGCTTATGTTTATAAAAATTACTTACTTCCCATAATTAAGCTCATAAAAATATTTCTTAATAAATAACTAACCAAATGCCTTATATCTATAAATCACAAACAGATTATATGTTAAAAAAGGACAATTCTAGAACAAAAATTAATTCTGTAACTAAATTCACACGTTTCTAAACCATGCAAACAAACGTCATTCCAAGCAGTTCTACAACTTCCAGTGGATGACTGCACCTAGTATGTGTATGTTTAAACTAACCAAAACAGAGAACTTACCGCTATAAGTTGCTAGGATCATAAGTATTCTTCAGCAATCCAACATGGCATGTATGCTTCATAAGTGCCAAAACTTCTAATTCTTGTCATCGATTTAATCATAAATAACGTATCGCATAGTTTTATTCAAACTCCCAATAAAAACACTTCCCGAACATCGCGCTTTAACTGCCACCATTAGCGGCACAAAATACTCAGACGCAGCGCAGTAGGGTTGCAATATACTTAGCTGAAGTTTTGGTCGCCAAACGCATGTATATTGGCGACAAATTTTGCTGATTCCTTTTTACCGTTATGATAAAAGGAATACGAGCACTTTTACCTTCCGACCACTACACTCGTTATCTAGGAAAAGTTATCTTTATTCTTTATACGGTAAAAAATGGATAGAGCTTGCATCACCAGTGACATGTTTCGAGAAATGTTTGCGCCAATAGCGTTTCTTAGGAGCATAACACTGGAATTTTGAATATCTAAAAGTGTTAAATTTATGCTTTGCATTAATATATCAAATAAACTGCTGATATAAACAATACGGATTTATGTGAAAGTACAGGAGCTGTCTGAATCAGAAAGGCAACAAAAATTTTATTATTTAAACTTTTGATGACGCAATTAAATTCTGCATTCCTATTATCTTGTCCATGAAATCCCCAAATTTTCTGCTCACTTCAGCTTTCTATTACAAGAATAATTTCTCTCTGCCTTTAAACTTGAGACATATTTCCATCAGGAAAATGCAAAATTACCCATCAGGCACACAGCATTAGCATCTTTTGTATTATAATTGTTGACTTTGAACACGATATCTAGTTCTTTCCTTTGTCCTTCAGACGGATGCTTCTTGAAGTAGGTATAAGCATTAGATTTGCGGAAACTGTTTTGAGAGTGAATTCAGCATATTGTAAAGTGATTTTAGCATTCTGGTTAGGAGCCTTTACCACTGCACAGTATTATGTGATCATTTCGATGAAACGGATATTCCATCGGTCCTTTTATGTTAGTGAAGCTGACGATTTTATGAGCGCTATTCGCTTAAGATATGTTTTGTTCTGGAGACCCCAAGCCACTAAATAAATAGAACAAGAGGTTATGAAGTATAATTACGAGTAAATGTGTTAGATTCTTGATTATACCACAGCCGGTTTCCGGGGGGGGATATATCCGTTGCTGCCAACATGCATAAAAGTCCCGCGAGTTGGTTGCTTTTTTCCGAGGTGTAAACACGACTGATCATTAAGACATAAAGATGCTGGCACCCTTGCAAAAATGCACTACTGCTTTGAAGAATGCAACCTTCATCAAGATTCTGGTAGATCTAGGTGAACAGTGGTCGACTTTAATAAAGGTTCCGGTACCTTTAGATATTTTAGTTTATACCATGAAGAATACAACTTTGTCAAGATTTAGGATACTTCTGTGAAAATCCAAGCGAATAGTCTCTGACCTGAATAAAAGTGCCAGCTCCTTTTGCAAGTTAGCCATTGTTCATCAAGACCTAAGGAGTGCCCGGCATTCTTATGAAGTTGAGTTTACACGACCACGGAGAATGTAACTTTCATCACGATGCCGGGACGCTCATGTAAAGGTTTTGGTTATAATCAATGATCGCGGACGTGAAAAGTGCCCGCAAGTTCATTTTATAACCTAAGAAAATAAATTTTCAGCAAAGTGCAGTACCTTTATGATGGTTTCTAGCTTGGCGAAATCTTCGTCATATAGATGCCAGTACTTTTATACATATGAGCCACTGTTTACCAAGGATGCACAGGTATAAAGGTACCATCACCTTATAAAGCTGACACACTTTAAAGTTCATTTTGTAGCGTGAAGGATGAAACTGTCGTCGAAGTGTTTGTACATTTATATAAAAGTATCTTTATCAGAGTTCTTAGCGAAATCCACTCGCAAAGATACCGACGACACTATTTTGAAGTTCAATTTAAAACTTAAATAAACCATCTGTAATTCAAGGTACCGGCACCTTTATGATGATTTATATCTTAGAGAACAATCTCCGACTTGGGTAAAGATACTGGCATCTTTATGAGGGAATATTATTATAAAATCGTCGGGGTGACGGGACAAGAAAATTTACCGCTTTTGCATTATGCAATAAAGAAATAAATTCAATAGTTACAAGAAGATTGCTACTGCCATCAGAAATGGTAAAAACAAGAGCGATTATGAAAAGTAAACTAGAGCGCAGAAGGGAAAATGAGCCTAGGAAATAATGGGAGGAAGATGGTTTTAAACAAGCGGTGGCATTGGACGGATTTGATCCGGTTTTCAGTTACTTGCGAAAGAAGAAATACTTGAATATTTCCTTTCCAAAATGGTAACAGAAGTGAAGGAAGAAGATTATGATATAGATCAGCGATTTCTAACTCTTTTCTTGGCTGACCATTTTTAAAATAATAACTTCATCGACCCTCAGCCATTTTACTCTATAACATAGACCATACGTCATAATTACAATACAAGTAATTGCTCTTAAATAATTTAAAGATAATTATACTAAGTTAAAAAAAAAAAAAAAAAAAAAAAAAAAAAAAAAAAAACGGTTTATTAGATATACGCTTTACTATTAGTCCAAATGGCGTTAGCCAAGAAAGTTTCGAAACGGGATTTTGAGCTGAATCACTATAAAAGTCTGAATCACTTTTCAGGTTGTTGCAACCAAATACTATATTTAAAGAAATTAAATAATAAAAAATCTGCATTATGGTAGGCATGTTTCTTGCACTGTGAAAAAACAACGGTATCTAGAGCCATCAAATTTTGAATAACGTGACCCTCCACCCGAATATGAGCACCTGGAATAAGCCCGAATTTGGAATTGGTTTTATTTCCTACTTCATATTTTGTAAAACTTTAACGAATTTTTTATTAAAAAAACTCAACGATTTTAAAGCGAGCAGTGGCAACGTTGTATAGAATAAAACAGTTTAATCTCCAGCGCGAGACTGTCTATCTGAAATTCTAAAGGTATGCTTCTTTTAAATATTTTCAGCCCAAAGTAGCGTTAGTACAAATCCTCTCGAAACCTGAATGTTTCTGTAAAGGGAAAAATGCCCGTTTTGGAGTAATATAAAATCTGAAAACTTTTAAGATTTTTTTTTGTATTACTAGTTTTTAATATCACAAATATAAACATGTTTTCAGAAACAAAATTACAGATTAGGCTTAAACACAAGTTCGATTTTAATGAACGTGATGGCTGAGCTTGATGAATAAATACAATATTTTTTATAGTTGGAATAAAATGGCTTAGCTTAATGCTTAAATCGCTTCGGCCATTCAACCCGTTTCGTGTTTTTCATAGTCAATTATTGGCTTGCCTAAAGCCTCGCATTGCGTATTGCGTTTATTGTATAAAAAATTTACACATTTAAAAGAACTGGTATTGATTTTTTAAAAATTTTTTGTAGCTTTGCCTTATATTTATTTTATAATATTTGTCCCTTATACTACGACGTAGCTTAATATCAATAACCAGTGAATGATCAATTTTATCAAAAAATTTTTTGTGATCTATGGGATCTTGAATATGCCAATAATTTGCTGATGAATATTGGGCCAATCGAACCCTTGATTATCACTGAACCCGTTTAAAATTTCATCCACAGCCGGAGTACCTACTTCTTTGAGAATCTCTGCTGTAGAAGGTAATGCGGAAAATATTCAAGTTATTACAAATATAGATACTTTTCATCACCTTAAATATGCTTTTATTTAAATATAAACAAAATCTGAAATGTTTCAGATTTTAAATTACGTCCAAAGGGACGTTTATTTAACATTTTGTGTGTTACCTTTATTTGTTAAATACCATGTTCTTCGCACTTAAACCATAAAATTCAGTTCAACAGCAATATCGCAAAATAATTTTAAATTGAGCATATCTTTAGAAATTTCGGTACACGCTCTCACGCGCTGGAGATAAAAATGTCAAATTTCAAATTCAAAATTAGGGCTTCCAGATGCCCATATTCGCAGTAGGATTACGTCATTCAAAATTCGATGGCTCTAGGTTTTATCACAATGCGAGAAACATGCATACATTTATGCAGATTTTTCATTTTTTAATATTTAATGCAGAGCGATAACATTTAGTGGCAACAATTTGAAAAGTGATACGCCGTTTTTGTGTTTCCGACGCAAAATCGCAAAACGAAAGTAATAGTCCTTCGGGACTAAATCCCTTTGGACTAATAAGAGGAAATTCGAAACATGAAGCTAATGGGATTCGCATTAATATTTAATTCAAACAATGAATAATTATGGAAGATTATGTAGTATAAAAAACATAAAACATATGCACATTTTTTCCAGTTATTTTTGTTTAAAAAATATAATATGGCTTATAAATAAATTTTCTGATTTTAAAAATAACTTCATTTTTAGTTAAAATAAATAACATAATGCTCGCTTGTAAAGTATTTCTTTAAAATTATATACTTTTTTTTTTCTGATATCAAAAACGATTATCTAAAAGACAAACGCATTTAGACAAAGACAGCATTTAGACGCATTTAGCAAAAGACAAACGCATTTAAACGCAAACGCAAGGAAAGAAAAAAACCTTTTCATCTAAAGCGCGCGGAACTGTGCATTGAAAAATCTAAAGATATACTCATTTTAAAATTATTTTGCGATATTGCTGTTGAACTGAATTTTATGGTTTAAGTGCGAAGAACATGATATTTAATAAATAAAGGTAACACACAAAACCTTAAAAAACGCCCCTTTGGACGTAATTTAAAATCTGAAACGTTTCAGATTTTTTTTGTTGCTACATGTTGTATTCAAATACTATAATAAATCTAAAACGATGTGTAAAAGAAAT
This sequence comes from Stegodyphus mimosarum, assembly GCA_000611955.2. Classification (NCBI taxonomy): domain Eukaryota; kingdom Metazoa; phylum Arthropoda; class Arachnida; order Araneae; family Eresidae; genus Stegodyphus; species Stegodyphus mimosarum. Next base: position 26,537 of record KK116740.1, on the reverse strand, counting down.
TAATCGAAAAAAAAAAAAAAAAAAAAACAGTTTTTATTCTGTAAGGACGTAAACACGTCACCCAGAAAAAGCGTCCCGATGGATTCGGGAACAAATGGACATTTCTGCCAGGACTGTTTCTTTAGCCCTGCATTTCTGCTGAAATTTGATACCCACCCGAAATTTTTCGGACAGTGCATCC
>KK116740.1:8284-21465 GCA_000611955.2 Stegodyphus mimosarum | reverse complement strand
TATTTATTTAGTTTGTTATGGTTAACTCTTGAAATAATCTTCTGCTCTCTGCAGTTGCTTTGACTATAAAAGACAGAAAATGTCAAAAAATGCGGACAGTTATTCGGATATTTTTATCCAATTATTAAAATTAATAATGTTAATAATGATTTGATAATAATAATAAATAATGTTAATAATAATTTGATAATCTAATCCTTCATTATTAATTTGAAAAAAATTAACCTCAAAATTGAAGAGATTTAATTACTGCTTATTAAATTTCATTATTATTATTAAATGCTTATTATTATTAAATGAATAAAAAATTATTTAAAAAGAAAAAGAGAATCCTTAATTTACTTTCATTAAATGCAGATTTAAAATTTTCTTTTCCATTAAAAACTTTTACGTTCGTAAAAAAAGAAGTTCCGCTTCTTTGTATTTTTATATAAAGGATTCGAGAATGTTTAAAAATTCGAATTCGAATAAATTTAGAATTTATCTTATGTCTAGGATTTATAATTGCTATGAATTTGCCAAACAATTTTTTTTTAAATTTTTCTATTAAAATTAAATCTGTCACTAAATGATATTTATTGCTACTGACGTGCAAGTAATTTTGAATAATTATGTAAAAAGAAGAAAAATTTTTTAAGTCAACTATTTTCTTGCAAATACAGTAACGCAATTCAAAAACGTATGTGAGTAAACGCATGGGGCGAAAAAGCGATTTAGGAATAAATATCGCCAAGAGCAATAGGGAAGGCCGTGCATATCACGTGCTTTTGCTTTCGCCCACGCGGACTGCCAGAAAGAAACTTCTATTGGCGGAAAGAAGCGGGGAGGAAATGCCAACACCTGCACAACCGGCAGCATTCCATGAACTTCCGATGCGCCGCGTAGCGGACAGTCACCTGTTAGATTTACAACGAGGTAGGGTTACCTCATTTGTTAAGAAATCGTTCGACGGCGCGGAAAAATTTCCAGATGTATGTTTTGTTGCTAAGCTGAAAATGTGTTGAGTGACGTCATTTGAAGCCGTGTAACCATGGCAACAGAGATCTAACCGCTTTAGGGCGGTAATGAGCATCTTTCAAACGAATATTTTGTTTAACTTTTACTCGTACTTTTTAGAAAATAAATAAGCTCAGCTGCATTAAAAATAATCGTTTTGTTCGGGAATACATTAGTATGGGAACAGCAATCCCCCCCCCCACACACACAGCTGAAAAGATAGAACTCGCACGACCGATGAGCATGCATAATCCGCGATGATGATAATTTCTAGTTATTTCTCTCCAAGGGAACAAACTTCATGGGAATCAAGTGTTAGAGAAATAAAGAAGTTCGTAATTATTTACATATTTATTTTTACTTATGTCTGGAATTCAAGTTTAATAAAGAAGAGAAAGAGACTTGGTTGTCATTATTTACTCTCAAGCTTTGCCCCCCTTGGTAAATTTTCTCTGGAAATTTTGAAAGTTTTCATAATGCGTTTATTTTTAGTTTAAATAAGTTATTTAATGATTGATTAAACATGCTCGAATTATTTAAAAGAAAAGCCAGAAATGTTTGAAATTTAATATTTAGCTGTAATTTCTTCAAGTTGCAAAGTGGAATCAACAGAGATGTCTTACAAGTGTCAAACCTTAGATTTTAAATAGAAAACATCGGATTTTTTTTCCTTTTCGATATTAATGATATTTATGTGGGGTTTGATAGCAATTTAATAATCGAAATTTAAAATTTAGTTTAAATATTTTTTATCTTGTTTATAATTTTTGTTGTTGTTATTGGAAAAAAAAAAGTCTGTCCCCTCAGCTTGCAATTCGAGTTTGAGACCACCGATCTCGACCATATTCGAAAATTATGCGTCAGGAATATATATTTTGATGGACTGTGAAGCGTGTTGAAGGTTTTTGGATTGTTATGTATATGTATGTATATGTGTGTATATATATGTGTAATTGTTACTCAATTTAGTTGTTCATCTGTTATTATCAATCGCGTTCGTGTACTTTATAAATATTTCACTATCACACGAGTTTCTTCCATTATTATTATTCCCCCCCCCCGTTATAGGCATCTATGCAGATCGAGATATTACAAGTTTTAGGAAGCGCCAATCTATACAGTGTTTTAAAATTCCAAACCTCTTTAGAATTATAAATTCTTCAGCCATTATTTAACTTAATAAATCTGGAGTATTAAATTTTTTGAAGCACCCTCCTGTTGGAGCGTTTTTAGTAACGCCACTTTTTCAAGAATATCGCTTTGACAAATATTGCTGCAATTCTTTATTATCACTAATTTCTCTTTAATGCTTAATGTTGTATTAATATTATTATTACATTATTACACACTATTTTCCTGTTACAACACTGCTGGTTATAGCCTGATTTCAGATATTACTTAGAACGTTAACAAAACACATATAAATAATGCGTTTAGAAAATAACAAATTTCTGAACAAACAATAAATAACAATATCAAAATGATCCTTTCTGAACAAACAATAAACAATAACAACAAAATAATCCTTCCCGAAACGCTGATAGCTTCGCCTGAGTTCCGTCAGAGAATTGCATTAAAAATGTGCAATTTTTCACAATCCATAGTTAAGTTTAAAAAATAATACTAAATAGTAAATCATAAAGCTAGACAACAACTGGAATTTTTGGAAGTTTTTAAAAAAGAATTTTATTTATCACTATCAAATTAAGTAAATAAAGCACATGCAAAGTAAACGTGATGTATTTTGAAATAACATATGCCGTAACAGGTAACAGACAGTATTTATTCGCGTACTTTCTCCATCCCTTTCGCATATCCCATATGTCGAGTTTTAGCGTGAGGTTGTGAAAATTTTTGTAAGTATTCATGTACCTTTTCTCTTCTTCAAGACGCTTAGAAAGCGAGCTTCCCTAAATTTTAAAATGGGTTCACCCATGCAGTGGTTGTTTTCGTCTTATCAACTGATTTGCTTGTGCATTTTTTGCGTGCTTTTCATGAAATAAAGCACGGTAAACGAAAATGAAATGGAAGCAGGCGTCTCGACTTTTTTTCCGCAGCTGTTATTCCCATGGTTCAAATCCATAAAAACAGCTTAGCTATAAGATTTTTCTACATAATTACTGCTTCCCTCTCCATTAACAAAAAACGAAGATTGATATTAATTCAATCTGAACATAAAATTTGTATTAGAAAGTAAAAACGTCATAGTGCTATACGGAATTTTCTGTTTCCTTACTATGTGCCTTCGTGGTCAGCTAGCACTCGGGAGGTCCGGGGGTTGAAATTCGGAAAGAGCATAGCTTGTTTTCTCATATTTCCTGCTTCAAAAAATTCCAAGACTGTACAAATTGCGCCTAAACTAAAATGTGATAGACGATAATTCATCAATTCTTCACCATCTGGATTTGAAAATTGAATTCCTCCTCTCCAGTCGCCTTTTAAACAAGTTAGAATGTAAGGAACGTTTTCCTCCTTTACACCGTGCTTCTTAGTGCATTTGGAACAGCGTCTATGCTTTATCGAGAGTCGCGATGTATTTCCATTATCTCCCTCTAAATAGTTTTCATACAAGGCTCTTCAAATAGTCCTGCTTTGGTCCATATACCTCGGCAAAAGCTGTTGAACATTACGCTTAAGGACTATTATTGCGTCGTCGAATTTTCTCTTGTTACCAACTATTTAACTATAGAAATATTATAAATTTATACGAATATCCGAAAAAAAAAATCCGGCTGTTGACAGTACGTACCTTTTCGAAGCCTCCTTTGTAGAAGTGATGACTGACGGTTTTCTGTTTTCCGATTAATAAGGTTGGGTATTTTGAATTTAGAAATTTGAATATCAAACATTTTACAACGCTTTTGAGTTAGGGAAAATGAATGTTTCCCTTAGGAAAGCGAACAACATATCCTTCGTGCGAAATTTTGAAAGAAGACTGCATTTAGAAGCAGACATTGCTGACAGAAATTTTTCTTAAAAAAAATTGCCATTTTTTTAAATTCTTTATCGAAGTAATTCTCAAAATGTGTTAACACCCTTTGTACTGTAAATTACAGTTAAATGTTTTTCTTCATTGCATTAGCACTCAATAATTTTAAACCCCTAATAAAAAAAAAATAGTAAGAAAGAAAGAAAGAGAGAGAGAGAGGAAGAAAATTTGAAAGGATTCAAATTTAAGATTTTAACTAGAGGATTTGTTAAGATTTTTTTTTTTTTTGGCACTATCACTGAGCTTACACTTTGTCTATCTGCTCTTGGACTAACTCCTTGCTTACCCCTTTTTTGTCTTTAAACCTCAGTTTCTTCACACTTGCGCATATAAAATTCAATGGGAAAATCACAAGTTTTTTAAAAGGAACATATCTTTAGAATTCCCGCCACAGTTGCCATACAATTTTTAGTCGCGGAGGACTATAGTTCTTTAACCTCACTCTTGCTGAAGCCTCGAACTCGAAGCTTAATTTCAAATCAGTTTTACTGCCTGTTTGACTTTTCAAATAACTAGCTAACTGATAGTTATTATAAAAAAGAAAAGCGGTTATCATGATTTTAATAAATCCAGCTAGTGACATTTCCCGGATCTAGCTGGTAATGAATAAAAGAGTTCAAAAACTGCTTCGATTGCTTTTAAATCGCTTAGTTTGTTAATTCATAACAGGCAGATTAAATTTAAAACTTCTTACTCTTCGCTAAATGTCAACAAACGGGCACGTGGAAGTTAACAGTATTTTATGTCGGATATCTTTAGAATTTCCGATAAAGTGTTGTCATACTTCTTTTTTTATAGTCGTTATATTATTTCTTTAAAAATAACCAAAAAATTCTTTGGTATTAACATGCAAAAAGTGATACAAACACAAAAGTGATGTACTATTTTTAATATTATGAAATAAATGTTTATCTCGAAGATATGAGGAAGAATTCAGTGTTTCAAAAAGCCTTAAAGACTTGTTCAGCGCAATGAATGATTTCGTGGCCTGGGATATCATTAAGATCAACATGCTTCAACATTCTTCGACCTGTAAATGTCAAGGCACCAATTAAATGTTTAAAAAGGAACTGGAATAAGTTAAGGCGCGAATCTTCTTTTAAAAATCTGATATGCAAGTATTATAATACTAAATATTGTATCTTCAAATTCTCCAAAGCTGAAGCTACAACATTTGATAGATACTTTGAAAAGTTCTTTGATTGTTGTTGTTGTTGACGTGTCCATATTACGTGGAAGACTGGTTGCCAGAGTCTACTCCAAAGAGAGATACCACATGGAAGAATAATTGCCAGAGCCTATTCCGAAGAGCGGTTGGACTTCTATTTTCCACTCCAGTTTTGAAGGAAAGCACCCTGAGGAGTCCGGGCAAAGAACCTCGGTTCTTTGGTCCGGGGTTCCCAACCCTTTCCCCTTCCACCAAACCACACAAGAGGATTTTCAGCTCGCCCCATATTTAGAGTGTCTCCATACCTCAAACGCTACGCATTTACAAACATCCATGTCTTCTCCGAGATCCCTGTTTTCTCCCAGATTGAACCCGGGCTCTTCGGTCTCGCAGTAGGCTCCACTAACCACTTTCCCGTCTGGGCGACAGCTCTTTGATTACTTTTAAATATTGTTTGTTGCATTCATGTTTTGAATTTCTGTAGCGATTATTGCTTTTAGTGTAAACAAGTGCTCTGGAGGGTTGTATCATCACAGCTAATAAAAAAAAAGTGTTTTTAATGAGTGCAACACGAATTACAGAAGGTCGCTCGCACTGTACAAAGACGATTTTGATTGTTAATTTTTATGCATAAAGAGCTTATTATTGCGGCGATTTGATTCTATCCGATAGCCTTGATTCTTGGCTAAGCTCTAATTCAAGTTTTTCAAGAAAGTAAACTTTTCCTTAGCACAGTATGCCAATTTTATTCCACCCCATTTAGCTCGTTTTTCAAACTCCGCTCGCTGTTACTTGATGCCTCAGATGTCGAAACCAGCCTGCATAGGAGAACAACGAACTGATTTTATAGGTATTTCCTTAAACAGGAAACATTTTATTCCTCTTTCTGATTCTTTATTTGCTAAATAAGCGGCAGCTGACTTAAACGTGTGTAGAGGTTGGTCCGCATGAAGCTCGACTGTCCTTTCCGTACAAGGCTAAACATCTTCTTTTAAATTGCCTCCAAAAAATTCTGCTAATAGTACAATTAATTAATTATAGCTTTACTTGCGACCTTTTCTTTTTTCTTTCTTTCTTTTTTGAGTTTTAATTAACCGTTGTAACAAAATCCTGAAACTATCATGAATCCCGTTGAGTACTTTTCTGATTATCAACTAAGCCATTTCGTGCGGCCATTTCTAACAGCTGAGCAATAGAAAATTGATCTTTTTCTACCGCAAATTTCCATTTAACGGCAGCTAGATGTCTTTCATATAATTTTCTATAATTTGTTTAACTTCTTACAACATACTTCGACAAAAGCAAATGAACTTCTGCTTTAAACTCTTTTTTCAATTTCAAATCTTTATAATATTTACTTATAGTGCCAGAAATCATTTCTAGTTCAATGCAATGGGTCTTTGATTTGGTGGATTTTCTTTCATGATCAGTTTTCGCTCTCCGTATATTTACCTGCTTTCGAACAATCTTTTGATACGGTTTTGTGGCCATGTTTTCATTTTCATTTTCAGTTACACGCTTTTTCCGTTTTAGATTTAATATATTAAAAACGCCTTTCTTTGAAACGCAATAAGCTTGATTTTTATATCGCTTTACAATTTTGTAGATACGAATATCGAGCGTCGCTTACTACTTTTTTTTTTTAATCTAGTTAAACTACTTTTTTTACTCACCTAAATTTGCATAACTTTTAGCACCAGCCGTGCAGTCAGTCTCGATCCTCATTTTCTTTCTTTTTTTTTTTTTTTTTTTTGTCTGTATCACTTTCCAAAAAATCTGATGTGTACACCACATACCTTCCTTGTACGGAATATTAAATTATACGCATTTTGCATTTCATTTAAACGTATTGGATTGAATTAAATCTACTTCATCTTTTTGCGCATACCACAATAGAAAAAGTGCACTCTTTAAAATTCACTATATTTGTTTACCACAGCGACACTCTGGCGCTAGCCTCACTTAACAGCGTTACATTTCATTCCTTTTATAACTCACCAGAATGCACAAAAATTATGTATATCATCTGGAGAATTACCTAATAGTCGCCACATGGTCTTTTCATATACTATAATAAATCTAAAACGATGTATAAAATAAATAAAAGAAATTAAGTAATAAAAAAGAGGGAAACAGTTTTTCACAGACGATTAAGTATTTCTTATTCAGTTATTCAGTTCTGACTTCGCGACAAGACAAAAATATATAAAAACTCAAAATATCTATATTAAAAATTACGAAGTAAATCTTAAACACTTATTTACTTGTATTAAGCATGATTTAATTCGCAATAATAAAAAGGCGTTATCTTTGCTGTTGCGAAGCTTAGTTTCTCTAGATTGGCAACAAATCCACTATTCTGCTAAGTTTCAAATGTAAACAAATATGTCCGCCATAAGAAAAATGATTAGGCTTAGCCGCACTTAAACAGTTTTTAAACTGTTGATAATTCTACAAATCTTGCATGCAGATTTACTAAAGGCATAAAATCCTTAACCGGGAGATAAGAACAACATAATTCAATCATTTTTAAAGCAAAAAATGCACAACTTACATATAAGAATAAAAAAACTGAGCTTACTAAGCCGAGTAACAGAGTGGATATATATATATATATATGCATAATTTATATACTTTTGACGCGGCCGATGGCAACCAAAATAGGAGGTGCACATCTACATGTTATAGCAGTCCTATATACAAAATTTCAACGTTCTGAGGCTACCCGATTTTGAGTTATCCGAAATACATACATACATACGTACGTACGTACGCACAGACGCCATGAAAAATCTCTTCAGAATCCATTTTAAATCAGTTTTATATTTTTTTTGGTGAAAAAAAGTCCTTTATTCTGTTCTTATGTACGAATATCACTCTAAAACATCGTTAAATTGCATTCGATAGCGGTCAAAATAGGTATTTTCGTTGAAATATGATAACCAAAATTTTTCGCGATTACAATACTTCCTTTTTACGTTCTACAAGGAGGTAATAAAAGAACGTTGTTACCCAATGTTATCGCCATGTACTATTTTTAAAAAAATAATGTATCTGGAAAAAGTGATGGCAACACTTAATATTCTATTAAGAATTCTAAAAATATGCTGTTTTAAAAGATTTTGCTCTTAAATTTTATGTGGCGTAAAGCTGAGAAAGTGATGCCTAATAAATAAAAGTAAAAAGACAAAAAAAAATAATAATAAAAAGACAAATAAGTTGTGTAGGTCATCAAGAAAACGGAACATTATTATGATGAACTGATAAAAGAATGAAAAAAAATAGAAAAATATGTTATTATACTTAGCATTTTATCGGGAATTCTAAAAATATTCCTCTTTTAAAAATCTGCGATTTTGCTCTCGAATTTTATGTGGCGAAATAGTCTGCTAGGATTTATCTTTGTTAGTAAGACGAAAACAATCACTACATGGACAAATCGATTTTAAAATTTAAGAGAGCTCGATCTTTCAACGCAACAAGGGAGGGGAAAACTGCGCAGATATTTTTAAAATTTACGGAACCTGGCGCTGAAAAGCTTGTAAGAAGAATATCCAGAAAATACAGTAATGCTTTTAATAAATCTAGCTAGTGTCACTTCACGTGTCCAGCTAGGAAAAAGAACTGCGTTTATTGCTTTTAAATCGCTTAGTTTGTTATCACTAAGACGCAGATTAAATTTAAATGTAAAATTAAACGTTTCCCCAAATGGCAACAAACAGCGCGTTAAAGTTAAACATATTAGAATTCCTGATGAAGAGTTAAATGCTGCCATGCACATTTTTGTATTAAACATATTATTTTTTTAAAAATAATACACGGCGATAACATATTTGGTACAAACATTTGAAAAGTGATACTTAACAGTAATTTTCTGCCATTTTAAATATATACTGTTTGAATGCAGTGAAAATAAAAGAGGGGGAAAACTAATTATGAATGAAAGTGAAAACTAATTATTTACTGATAATAAAATATATTGTTTAGCAAATAAGAAATCACTAAAATAAATATAAGAGAAGCATACAATGAATTTGATCTTGATATTATGATGCAAGAAGAGTTGAAGGAGGATGTTCAAGCAGAAGTCTTTTTCAAAACACGTGGGTATGCTAAGTTCGGAGTTCAGAGTCATCCGAAAGAATAAAAGATGTTACCGAACCAACATTATTAACTTTTTCTTCTTCTTCCCCAGTGAAAACAGGCTTTGGTCCAGTCAATAATTTAATATGGAAAAAAAGAAAAAGGTTCAATATTTTGGAACGAGTTGATTTAAGGATTAAGTTTAGCAGCTTTATTAAAAACATTAAGCAACATTAATTAAAATCGAACTTTTCAGCAATTAGCATCTGTGATTTTGTTTCTGTAAACTTGTTTATATTTTTAAAACGAATAATAATAATAATAATACAAAAATAATACAACACAAATCTAATTGCTTTTTTTTAATTTAAACTTTTGTTCATATTCTTAGTCTAACTTTTACCTTTAAGTTGTTTATATACTATTATTTGTATTAGGATTTTGTTGTATGAAAAGTCTAAAGGAGTAAGTGAAGAAAACCCTTCTTTAAAAGCGGTCGATACAGGGAAAGGGTTGGCAAACCTGTGCAAGATAATTGTTCCTATTTTCTCCGACATATAAAATTTCTAGCAGTTTCTTTGATGCTGTTTCGTCCTGAAATGTAAATAGATAAATTTCCCCAAATCAAGGGCGTTGTCTCTTCACGAACATCGCCAAGCGCTAAATGAAATTAGTTGAAAGAACTCTCTTTTTTAAATCTTTCCTATTATCTAAGTGACATTATGTCTTGAATATTAAGTACCGACAATAAATCTTCGATCGATCCCAGTTGCAGGTATTAAAGGTAACACTTAGCCGTGGGCAAATAATATAATGCACACCTGGGCAAATGTATCTTACCGAGAACCGCATGACTCAGGTGTTCAATATATTAGATCGTAATTATCATTGATTTCAAGGATATTCTGTAATATATTGATTTAATTAAGCGTTAAATTTTATCCCAATCACTTTTATCTAGCCAACTGAACTGTGTTAATAAGCATCGCAACTGTTCAAAATAAATACTGCTATTCCCCCTCCAAAAAAATGGATTTCCGATGAGGGCAAATTTTACATGCATGTGAATGCTTGTGTCCGTATGAATTGCTTAAGTCCTGTTGTAAATCTTAATAATCCCTGGATCCTATCAATTCTAATTTTTCTCGATCCCTTCATTCACTCCAGAAATTAAGCTTCTAAAAAAAGTGTATCAAGATTTAACCAGAGTAAATTGAATACATGCAAATTTTGCCAGAACTGATGCAAATTAAACTATATTGGAAAAAGATAGTTATGCAAGTTTAGCTAGAGTTAAGAGTAGGAATACAAGATTTATTTAGAGTAAAAAAAGAATAGGAATTCAACTAAATTTAATATATATATATATATATATATATATATTTATATATTTCTATATATATATATATATATATATATATATATATATATATTAATGAATATTGAACCTTTTTCTTTTTTTCCATATTAAATTATTGACTGGACCAAAGCCTGTTTTCACTGGGGAAGAAGAAGAAAAAGTTAATAATGTTGGTTCGGTAACATCTTTTATTCTTTCGGATGACTCTGAACTCCGAACTTAGCATACCCACGTGTTTTGAAAAAGACTTCTGCTTGAACATCCTCCTTCAACTCTTCTTGCATCATAATATCAAGATCAAATTCATTGTATGCTTCTCTTATATTTATTTTAGTGATTTCTTATTTGCTAAACAATATATTTTATTATCAGTAAATAATTAGTTTTCACTTTCATTCATAATTAGTTTTCCCCCTCTTTTATTTTCACTGCATTCAAACAGTATATATTTAAAATGGCAGAAAATTACTGTTAAGTATCACTTTTCAAATGTTTGTACCAAATATGTTATCGCCGTGTATTATTTTTAAAAAAATAATATGTTTAATACAAAAATGTGCATGGCAGCATTTAACTCTTCATCAGGAATTCTAATATGTTTAACTTTAACGCGCTGTTTGTTGCCATTTGGGGAAACGTTTAATTTTACATTTAAATTTAATCTGCGTCTTAGTGATAACAAACTAAGCGATTTAAAAGCAATAAACGCAGTTCTTTTTCCTAGCTGGACACGTGAAGTGACACTAGCTAGATTTATTAAAAGCATTACTGTATTTTCTGGATATTCTTCTTACAAGCTTTTCAGCGCCAGGTTCCGTAAATTTTAAAAATATCTGCGCAGTTTTCCCCTCCCTTGTTGCGTTGAAAGATCGAGCTCTCTTAAATTTTAAAATCGATTTGTCCATGTAGTGATTGTTTTCGTCTTACTAACAAAGATAAATCCTAGCAGACTATTTGCAAAGGTCAAAACTTCCTCTTCTAACTCTTAAAATTTTTGCCAGCCTAATACAAAAACAAACATACTTCTCCCAACGAAGCAAACACGAACAGAGATTCAGTCTTTGATTTCGCCGATAAGCTGCGCATTCAATTATTTATGGATGATTTGAGATCTAAGGAGTAGCACAGACCATAATAAGAACCGGCGAGATTCAATTTACATGGAAGTAGAAATTAAGATATTCTGTTAAATACTGTAATGCTAATATTACTATGTGTTCCTATTGGAATGTAGATTTCTTTTAAATAAATAGTATTGTCATAATTACCAGTACTTTATCCATGACTCCATTTCATTTATTAGGTTCTTACTGTAACCACGTCCTATGCAAATTAAATTATTCGCATAATTTTCCCCTTTGCATTTACCGACGATGAAATTAGCTGTTGTGAGAGCAGAGAATACGCGAGGAAATGATGTGCACATATTACGCGTAACAAAAGAGATTCGAAGCAAACGTTAGGTACAAGAATAATAGCCCTTTTGGGCTAAAAAATGTATGCAGTACTTAACATTGCATCGGGAATTCTAGGTATGCTGTTTTTTTAAAATAATTGTGATTTTGCTGTTGACTTTTATGGGGTAAACGAGCGAAGAAAGTGAAAAAAGTTATGTCAGCAGGCAAAGGTAAATAAACTGCGCGCTTAACGACAGTTTAAAACAAACCTTTTGGCGAGCTGTTAAAATCTGAATCCTTCCATATTTTCTTCCTACTTCTTTTCCTCTTTATTTATTTTATCATTATTTTTGTCAGTTCCAGGAGAAAAGTATTTTTGGTTGCGCCTCTGGCCAGCAATGAATCTATGTCTTCTTTAACCTATGTATCTCTCAGAAATCTCGTTCTGGTGAGTGTTCTTAAGAGGCCAACAGCGTCGTTAATGATATCGTTTAGATTCTTTCAGAAAGAAATATTACTCAGAGGAGCTTAAGATTAAAGCCTCCTAAATTAACTTCCAGATAAAGGCATATAATATTCTCCCTCTCGAAATGCCATGATCCATGCCATTTGAAATAAATATTTCGGTATACGCCCGCTTTGAAATACGTCCAATTGGGTATATATCCTGTTTGGATGCGAAAAATTTTGTTTGTTCTTCGACTTTTGTTTGGAATACGGGTACTATTCCGTTATAGCGGCGTCAGTTAAAAATGAAGAAAAAATTAGGAAACTATGTTACAACACGCCAAATATCCAAATATCGTGGCCTGAGATTTCCAGTTTCGTTTAAAATATCATCATACGTTATTATTATTCTTTTTTCGTATTTCGCCATTTTTTTTTTTTTTTTTAGTACGATGGGCTACACAATTTGGAAATTACCTAATGACGAAGAGGCTGCCAAGAAGATTTCTTCAGGACAAAGGAATAACTCATAGCAATTGACTTTCTTCTCAAAATCATCCGATTAAGTTAACATTTGACTCAAACAAAGCTCCTGTATAGCATTGTTATGTGCGCTCTTGTTTTGAAAAAAAACAAAAAAAAAAAAACACAAAAAATTCTGAAATGTTTCAGATTTTAAATTACGTCCAAAGGGACGTTTATTTAACATTTTGTGTGTTACCTTTATTTGTTAAATACCAT
>KK116739.1:317606-376430 GCA_000611955.2 Stegodyphus mimosarum | reverse complement strand
TAGCTGAAAATTTTGCAAAGACGTCTGTTTTCTTAGAAATATAACTCTCCCACGCTTTGTTTTAATCTATTAAACAAACAAACAAATCATAAAGAATAATTTAACACCATATGCTGATTATATAGTTCTGCTTTACCTCCCCATTTATAATCTTTCCATCTCTTCATTGGTCATGCTGTAAACAAAAGTTTTAAATGTCAGTAAATACAGTGGAAAAACAGTTTGAAACGGAATAACAGATAAAAATTATTGTATTAGTCTTCAGACGGTACAGAGCCTGAGAAAAAATTTCAGAATTTTGTTAATCGTAATGTTACTCCCTATAGCATCTATGTTAAATAAATGGGAGCAGTACTGGGTGATAAGTTTGTAGAGTTATTATTTAGAACTAATCAGTTATTATGTTTTGGATCTATCTTGTAACTTCTCCTTTCCGTATCTTCACAGAATGTGAACTGAGATGGAGTGTATTTGAGCTGAGGTTTCTGGATTGTAAGACAGTACTTCTGCCTCTCGAGGCCACGTTACTTTAGTTCTGTCATCACTGGCAAGTTTGTAATTATTCGTCTTTGCGTTATTTGCTGCCAGCATTTAATTTGATACGCAGATTAGATTTTTCCGAGTCAGCTTAGGACGAGAAGACAGACTGTTGTACGCATGGCAGTGACGAATCGCACAGAAATAATAAGAATCTTAGCTCAAAATTTAGGGTCTACTAGCAACCTGTGTCATCATGTAACGTTCGAATTTCTCTGTAGAAGGAGAAGACCTTTGCAAGATGCCTTTTCCTGCTGTTTATTTTAGCTTTCCACCAAAGATGTATGCGACTGCTGTGGTGGGTTGGACATTTGACATGGATTTCGATTCTACCTGCAACTCATGATTGACATATCCATGCGGGGTACCATGGTAGTGACAGACATGATGACTTTTGAATTGTCCATCGCCGTACCTGTAAGATACCTGGAGTTAAGGGGGCCATTGGATCTCAATCTCAAGCTCGCCTACTACGCATTGCTCTGTCTTTTGCTATGCGTTTGAAATTCTTGAGCCTGTTGTCCTCTCTTTATCTTCAAAGCTTGCTGCAATCAATTTTCAACTGGACAATACACAAACGCAGGCGAAACACTCAGCGTTCTACAACTCCTTGTTGTCCACCAGATCGCAGACTAGCCCACCTTTTCACCTGATATGTCGCGCACTGGATAAGTTTAGCCGATGACTGAGCTTAGGGTTACACCAACTGAATAGTTTGCAACATATGAAAACAGCATAAACTTACATATCCCAGCTCTAGGGCTTATTTTTCTTAAAGCAAAGACATTGCACAACAGTTAATATTTGACATGGCTTCTACACAAAATGCTAATCTCTTTGCTTTCTGAAAGTCGCAGGGACAGCAAATTTCGTCAATTCATCTTCGTGCTTTGTATTATTTGTCCATTACTCATGACCCTCATATCTCTGGTTCTTTATGGTGCCGCATTTTGTATGGCTAGCAATGTCGTTAAATGTTTGGTGAGGCAAAAATGAAACATATATTTGTAACTGCCCGATATACCGGTTTCTTTAAGCTCTGAATGATTCAACGGTTATATACGTATCATTCTCAAGCAAGCTTTGTCTACTCAGCAGTGTAAGAATGAGCTAAAATACTATGCATATGCATTTTCAGAAATACTGTGAAATTACTATTTATTTTCAAATCTATGAATGCCACCTGCAAAACATGCCAAATTCTAATTAATAACTCATTTAAACGAAAGAAATGGATCAATTGATTTGATAACTATTTTTAACTTTCTTTATTTCAAACGCGAGTTTTCATTTCTAAAATTTATATTTCAGCTTTTTGTTTTGCATTAACACGTTTATTCAGAATTTTTCAGTGAAAGCTTATTATCTGTTCAGACTTTCAGAGAAAACATTTTAGTGAGAAATGGCATACTTGTTAAAAACAAAAGTTCGCGAATTTACTAGTAAAGATTTAAAATGTCTCAATTTCTACAAACTTTCACAGCTTTACACCTTCTTTTTTATATTGTGTCATTCACTAAATTTAAATTTGATGAAGGCTAGGTAGGACGTATTAGAAACTTATCTTATTTGATGCAATTAAGCTGATAATTATGCTAGAAATATAAATTAAAAAATGCACTTTTTTTGTTGATCATTTATACTAAATACAAAACAAACGTATAATGGAACTTTAGCAAAATGCAGAATTTGCATAGAATGGAGCAGTAGTATTATTGCTGCATATACACCATAAAACAGAACCAATGCTTCTAGCTTTTGCCGCGTGTTATTCGATACTTGATCTAGCTCACAGTAAATAGACGCAGCATTACACATATGCGCCGTGCCGAGAAGAATACACTTTCAGTTGAATTGGAGAGTTAGAGTTGTGTAGTTACGATGTTTCTGAAAGAGAAATCTAAATCTAAGCTGGAAATTGAAATTAAGGAACATCATTAAAAGTTACAACAAAAAGCGAAAGTTCGTAAGAACACGAACAGATGGTTCATTTAACGGCCTTTCCATATGAATGACGGTAAAGAAATATATTGTTTAATGTATCAAAAGTTGAGAGACATACTAACTAAATACAGATTCGCAGACTGGTTACAAAAGATAAAAGGATTGCGTTTCAGAATGGATGAACGTAGAAACCAATGAAACAAGTTTTCAAGTTTTGTGTAGCGATCTTTGCGAAGTAGATCCGAAAAGTAATAAATCCCAGGCATGTTAAGTATGTCGATGCAACAAAATTTTGAAAATTAACCAGTTTCATTTTTTAATAAAGCATACGAGGGTTTTATATTTAAATGGATGTATTCGTAGAGCACTTTTTAAGGAAAACTTTCTCATATTCTCAGTTGGTGAAAACACGAAAATTCCGAAAAGCCGTTCGTAGAGAGTGACTTCCATTCGAATTACCAGTGCTCAACTGCTTTTCCTCTCGATATTAGCAGGCGTTAAAAGCATCGTTAACAGCATCGTTATTCATCGTTATTCTAATGAAAGTTCCGTAACATTCAGAATAATATCATGATTGTTTCTTTTAAGGAACTTCTGTTTATCAGAAACCAGAATTATCGTAAGTCAGCTAATATAAATATAAGAGTATTAAAAATAAATAAATACATAAATAAAATCTGTAAGGCTTCATATTTTAACTCTAGCCAGGAAGGGTTTGTTAAGATTTTTTACGTTTTCGCTGAGTTCGCGGTCTACCAGTCTGCTCTTGCACTCACTTCCCTGTTAAATCTTTTTTTTCTTCTTTGTTAGCCTTATTATTAAGCACCGTTATCTTCGCACTTTTACCAAATATTGTTTGACAGCAAAATCACAAAATTTTTAAAAGCTGCATAGCAGCATATGTTTAGAGTTAACAATGAACTGTTATTTTAATGGCATAAATTTTTATATTTTCTCAGTTTATCATATTAATATTCAGTTTTCTCAGTAAGATGGCTAATCCCGATAGACTGTTAGAGTTTTTCGTACAGGATTTTATATTCGCTATATTATTTCTGAAAAAACCAGCTGCTCGCGCGGTTAGTAACCTAAATAATGACCATAAAAAACAAAAAGTATATAATGATTGTAATGAGTTCAGCTAGGGTAATTTCATAAAAATACTGACTATTTCTAATTAGACATCTCATAATTATAACATATGTTTTAAACAATCACATTAAAAAATAGAAAATTTTTTTAAGAATTATGTTTATTGCTTTTAAATCGTTTAGTTTCTTTACAATAACCTTCCATACTAAATTTGAAATGCTGAATGGCAAACCGCTGGCGCGTGGATGATAAAAGTATTTTATTTCCGTCCACGGCAACACATTGCTTTCATAGAGCAGAGTTTGTTAAGTGAAATAGAAAGATAAATACATATCTAACATTTTTTCCGAACGATAGCAATTTCGACAGTTGGAGATAAAAGTGTTTTGCTTTGAGCAATGTTGCCGCTGCTCTCTTTAAAATCGTTCGGTTTGTGAATCAAACATTTATTTAAGTTTTACAAAATATAAGTTACAATAAAAAAGAAAAATTCGAAATTAAAAATTCAAGCTTTCAGAGGAACAGATTCGGGGGGAGGGATATGATTTTCAGAATTTGACACTTTTCAATACTTTCACTTTTTCTCAGGAACATGTGAGAAGAACGGACATACATACATGCAGATTTTTCGTTATTTAATTCGTTTAAAAATAATATACGGCAATAATATTTGGTGACAACAATTTCAAAAGTGATTCGCCGTTTATAATAAACCAACACGAAATCCTATTTCGAGACTAATAGCCCCTTTTGGGCTAAAAAGACATTTAAAATAATAATAGCAGTAATAAATTAAAAACATAAAGCATCTGAAAAGATTCAGATTTCAATGGTCACCCAGAAGTGTTCTTTTAAATTTTAATATGGTTTATCAGTAAGGACTATCAGTAGAGATATCTAGGCGGAATATCCAAACATTTTGTAGGATGGTACACAAATATACATTTACTCTAACACGCGAATGTTATGTATCTTTTGTGTGTTTAAAAAGTGACAAAATATATAACGTATTTCAATAATATATATATAATTATTTTAATAGGATATATCATAAAAAGTACATTTATTTTTAAATCAATCAGATTGAAAAGTGAAAAAAGCAATATTCTTAAGAGCTATTACATCTATTAGCTTAGTCTGTTAATCAGTGAAAGACAGATTATATGTGAAAGAGAGATCTTTGACAGTTTGCTTCATAACAGCAGATTCGAACGAAAAATAAAAAATACATTTACATTGGACACATTTAAAGTGAATCAACACCAAATCTTGTTTCGAGATTAATATCCCTTCCCTTTTAAGCAATTAGTAGTAGTAGTAAGAATAATAAGTTCTAATAAACTACGTGGAAAAAATTGGACGAAATTATACAATATAGTACATTTTGATGGTGTTTGTTAAACCAATTTTTGGTGAATATTTATGTCACGATATATAATCTATAGATTATTTGTTTAACTTTGGAAAACAATCTTTATCTAGCAATGAAAGAGATGGATAAAATTTTAATGCTAGTATTTGTGCACTCATGTTTAGAATTTTAAACAAACATTTTGAGAAAATCTTGGGGAAATAAAACTTAGCTTGATTTCAAATTTATTCACTATTAACTAAATTTTTGATTATTTGAATCGGTTACGGTCCTGATTAACCCGGACAATCAAGGCTGTAAGGCATTTTATACTGTCTTAAAAATTGATATGTATTTTTGTATTCTTTGCTGTAACCTGCTACGCAAAGAAAAAAAGTAATCAAACGTAAAATTGTATTAATTTAATTGCCATTTTTAATTCCTTTATTTAGCAAAATTTGCATACTATATCGTATTGGAAGTATACTTTCTTTTCAAGTAGCCAACTGATATTTGCTAATAAATCTTCAAATGAAGATCAACAGCCCAAACATTTTCTGACTTTTGTTAATTTATATGTATCTGGGAAACGTATGATTAAGTAACATTAATCTGAAAATGTCTCTTGTTTAGCAAAGTTATAGCTGAGCTAAGCATAGAAGAAATCGATAAATGCCATTTAGAAAGATCATCATGAAGGCCAGTCATAAACATCTCCGACAGCAGCTGGGATTTCTCCGAAGTTGATGCCGGCATACACTAAAATAATACCCGCAAAATACCCGTGCGGCGTCTCTCAGATTGAAGCTTTAGTTCTGAGAAGTGTTTATTAAAGGATGTGTTACCAGAAAGGAAAGCTGGATTTATTCAGATAACATCTTAATGCGTGAACATTTGCAGGAAATAATGATGATTACAATATGTTGAATTTAACGATTACAGAATGAAAATGAGACCGTAAAATATTCCTATTTCCACTTCTTTGTTACTATAGCATGAATACCTGTGTATATAAAACAATTTTTGTATTATCGTTTTGTTACTAATATTAGAACTATAAATATTACTCTCTTTTGCTCTGTGGAAAGACGATTCATTTTGGAAACAGACAAAGTAAACTTCCGATATCTATAAGTACATTTCGCTATTATAGATATATTTTCTCTTGTTTACGAATTTCTTGATTCAAATGTTTTCATTCCACTAGCTTAATATTATGATAAGACTTTTTTACAGAATTTATAGCACAGAATGTAATACATATTAGTTAATAAAACATGTTTTAATCTACTTCTTATGTAATCTATCCTTCCTTAAAAGTGAATGTATAAAACTTATATTTGTGACAGTGCATCTCAAATGTCATATTTCCTACAAGTTCTAAGGCTGAGCTGTATATTTTTTCTATATTCGGATATGAAAAATAGTGGAGTAGTGAAAAAGAGTTCATTAAATATGTTCTCTAAGCTTATGTTCTGGTTATAATAATAATCTCAAATAAGAGGCACGTTATTTTCCCTTACCAATGAAACACACAAAATTGTAAATTTATTTTTGCACTTAAGTAATCATTTCAGGCAGTTATTACTCGGACATATTTGCTCTCTTATGGAAAGTACAATCACAAATTTACGAATTATAATTTTTTTTCCAGTGCCGGACACAATAGACGTTGGCCAATACTAAGGCCGAAATTAATGATCATTTTATTATAGAAGCACCAAATGCATTTTCGGAATATTATATTGTAATTTGGCAATAGTACATTCAAGAGTCTTGCATAGCTGTTAGCCACGCTAATAATCCCTACGAAAATCATTGTATTCCTTATGTTTAGTACGATAATGTTAACCTCCTTTCATTTGTTCCACGGTTCTTTCGGAAAGATTCGCTACGCTTCGTTGTATAGGTAGACAGTGAAAAAAGGAATTTTGCTATAGAAATAATATATACACAGTCCAGTCACATTAATGTGACCACCACGTACTTTCCATGTCAGAGTTAAATAACCAATCACAAAAGGCAGGTGGCAGCACAGTGCAGTTGAGCGTATATAAAGGGTGTGTGAGGGCTTCGGAAAACATTTCAATCGTTGGCGTAATGCAGAAACGAAGCGATTTATCCGACTTCCAAAAGGGCATGATCATTGGCTTTCGGGCCAAGGGTGGAAGCATTTCCGAAACGGCTGAGTTTGTGAACTGTTCGCGTGCCGCCGTGGTAAAAGTGTACCGTGCATGGCAAAATGGTACTGTCCAAAATCAGCGACGTGGCAAATGTGGTGCACCACGGGCCATAGATGACAGAGGCGAACGACGGTTGCGGAGATGTGTTCGGGCAGATAGACGGGCTACCGTTGAGCAACTGACCACCAAAATGAACCAAGGGGCTACCAAAAGTGTCTCCCAAAGTACTATTCAGCGAACATTGCTGCGTCTGGGCCTCCGAAGCAGACGCCTGGTTCGTGCACCTATGCTGACTGCTGTTCATCGACGGCGAAGGCTAGAATTTGCACGCCAGTACAGCAGCTGGACGTCCACTGAGTGGCGACAGGTTGCGTTTTCGGATGAATCGCGTTTTATGCTCCATCGGACAGATGGACGTTGGCGTATAAGGCGTGAAACCTCTGAAAGGAACCACCCTGCAACCATTGCCGGAACGGTCCAAGCTGGAGGCGGGAGCATTATGGTCTGGGGAATGTTTTCCTGGCATTCTCTAGGTTCACTGATCATTGTGGAAGGCACAATGGATCAATACAAGTACGCATCTGTCCTTGCGGACCATGTTCACCCCTACATGCGCATTGTTTTTCCTCAGGATGATGGCATCTTCCAGCAGGACAATGCGAGGTGCCATACAGCTGCCAGTGTACGTGCGTGGTTCGAAGAGCACCAGGATGAGTTTACCGTCCTCCCCTGGCCAGCAAACTCACCTGACTTAAACCCAATCGAGCATCTGTGGGACCATCTCGATCGAGTTGTTCGCGCCATGGATCCTCAACCGCGTAATCTAGCGCAGCTGGCCACGGCATTAGAGTCGGCATGGCTCAACATCCCAGAGAACACCTTCAAGGACCTATGTGACTCTCTCCCTGCACGTCTCGCAGCAGTCCGCTCTGCGAAAGGTGGTTATTCTGGCTTTTGACAGATGGTCACATTAATGTGACTGGACTGTGTATGATGATTACTACAGAATCACCTCTGTGTTCTCTGTAATGAAATTCTTCGATGAAAATTAAAGTAAAATTAATCAAAACACTCAATATTTGGGCTAATGCTATAAAATAGAATCACATATAAAAAATAATATAAATAGAGATGAGACGAGCAAGGGAAATAAATAAATTGATCTATAATATATTTTCCACACTTAATTGTTGAACAATTAAGATGCTCTTAAACAGTGAAAACTAAAATACTTTAAAACAATTTTCTTTATTCCAGTACTGATTGGAGTGTAATTCAAAGTAATTAAACAGTGAGCTACAGCTCAATGGCCCATTTCTACAGTATATGAAGTCTAAAATCATTAAAGGGGAACAATTATAAAATTAATATAATAAAAAAGCAATAATTTTTGTTTATTATTAAACTCATTAAAATAGTTATGTATGTACATATATGTAATTATAAATGCAAGGAAAAGACGGAGCAGCGTCGATGCGTAATAGCTGTATAAGATAAAGACACTTGCAGTCGAGGCGGTTTTAATTCCATTTTTATTTTCCGGTTGACGTTCGCGGCCACAATCACTTGGCGCTCTAGTCGTGCCTATTCAAGAACAATTATATTTTGGAAAGTATTGCGATAGAAAACGCGTACAACGAAACAGCGCCCAAGCAGCGCACAGAAAGAAGCTGAAGTGCCTAGTTAGCCGGTATGGAAGCACACGAACAAAAAAGTTTTAGCTTGAGTTAAAAGTTTCAGGTCCCAATTATTACGTCATCAGCGCAGCGCAGGCCATGCAAAATGGAATGGTTTAGAAATGACGCAATCCAGAGAAGTTATTACGATTTTTAAAATAGAGAGAGAGAATTAAAGGGAATTAGTTAGTTTAAATTATAATTTTGATTTACATATTTTTTATCTTATATATATATACTATATCTGCTTTAATAGCAATCAAGGCTCACCAGCGGCCGAGCGGTAAAGACGCTGAACACTGGTAGTTCGGTCCGAGGTTCGAATCTCGCGAACGGGCTGGCTGCATGGGCGTTTTCGTGGTTTTCCCCATGTGTAACGTGTATACGAACCAGTTTCCCTTAGAAAGTCCTCCACGAAAGCATCCCTCCCTTTAGGCAGATAGCCCTCGTGTGCTTTGCCATAATTGAATAACCTAACCTAACCTTAATAGCAATCAATATAACCTCTCTCTTTCTCTCTCTCTATATATATAATTTATAGAAAGTAGTATAAGAACTTAGAGAACTTTTGGTCAAGAATTTTGCGCATTGAGCTGCAAAATTAAAATTAAAATCAAAGGTAAGTAAAAGGAGTAAAATTGTAAAAGCAATTGCCTAAAAGTAAATTTGACATTCAAGTTCCAAGCAAAAAGAGAAACATTCTGTAGGCAATCGCCTAAAAGTAAATTTGATACCCACGTTCCAGAGTTTAAAAAACTTTAACAAACATTAATTACTCAAAAGTATAAGTACCGCAAAAAAAAACTAAAACTAAATGTTGGTATTCAAGAAATTCAACATTTAAAAAATTTTAACACGTAAAAGAACCATTTTATGCACAAACTAAATTAAAATAAAACACCAGAAAAATTACAAAGAATGGCAGTAAATGGCAATTTAGCCTACGTCGAGCTTGTTGCGGACTTATCAAGCGAAAAGCGCAACATCACGTCATAGGTAAACTCCATTACGCGTTTCGTCAAACGACAATAATTGAGACAAAAGCGAAAAAGCTTTAACAGATACTCAATGAATTCCTAAATGCTATTTGAGTTTACTTTCGCGTATCAGTGGCCGAAGAGTTTAGACCGCTGAATATCAGCAGTTCTGCCTGGGTTCCATTTGAAATCAAAGAGCTGGCTGTATGGCCCTTTTCATAATTTTTAGCGTGTATAACGAGGATACGAGCTACTCCGCGAAGTCATCCTTTTGCTTGGGCGACAGATCTCTCGTGCTTGGCGCTAATCAAATAATTAAAGGAATTAAAATTCCGGATACATCTCTGCATTTCCATGCCTCACTCGCAACTGCTATATTAAGAATGAAGGAACAAAACCTGCTCCAAACAATAGTCATTCAGAGAAGTAGGGATTTCTCGGTGACCAGTATGCCAGAGCCATGTTCTGGTCTGTCGAACAGCCAGTTGAACGCCGAGGTAGATTTGTATCCACACTCTGTTACGAAATCACACTACGTAGAAATAACAAAATTTATTTTTGCGTACATTTGCTCAGTAGGATGTGGGACCTCCGCGGACAGCGATGCGAGAAGAAACACGTCTGGGCAGAGAGTCAATAAGAGTGCGGATGGTGTCCTGAGGGATGGCTCTCTATTCCCTTTCAACCATTTGCCACAGTTCGTCTTCTGAACGAGGCAGGGGCAGAGTATGCAAACGGCGTCCAATCACATCTAACACATGCTCGATTGGTGACAAGTCAGGAGAGTGCGGTGCCGCGAAAGCATCTGTATACCTTGCAGAGCATGTCGGCAGACGCGAGCACTGTGCGATCGGGCGTTATTCTCCTGAAAAATTGCATTAGGCAGCCTCTGAAGATAGGGGATTGCCACCGGCCCAGTACATTATCCAAGTATCGTTGGGCCGTCATAATGACCTGAATACGAACTAGAGGTGACCTGGAATCGTAGGCAATAGCGCCCCAAACCTTTATGCCACGTTGTCGCACGGTGGGGCGTTCCACAGTTACTGCCGGTTTAGATCTGTCTCCATGTCGACGCCACACAAGTATGCGGCGACTGTCACTGGATAAAGAGAAGCGCGACTCATCTGAGAACACGACGTTTCGCCATTCTGTCATCCGCATCGCTCCAGTCCGACACCATTCTAGGCATTGGCGTGTATGCTGTGGTGTCAATGGCAGTCTTCGAAACGGACGCCTTAAGTGCAGGCCACGTTCAACCAATCGCAGGGAACATCCAGGGTATCTTGCACATGCTGAAGAATCGCGGTACAAGTGACTTGCGGGACGGCCACAGCTTGTCGGCGGATGCGTCGATCCACGCGTGCTGACGGCACTCTGGCTTCACCTGCACCCGTCCTTCTTCCCAACTTTCCTTGTTCCAACCATGTTCGCCATAGCCGATGCACCATGCTCGCATCCATGTGGGTATCAGCTGCGATTTGACGTAGGAACCAACCCGCCCTTCTCAGTCCGATTACCATACCCCTCGAAAACGCTTCTATATGCTGGAAGTGCCTTCGTTGACGACGGCTAGGCGTTCTCTCCTATTACACGTATCTTCCGGGACAAAAACCAACTTTCTTCGATAATTCGTCTTCCAGAAATAACGACACGAATATTGCCCATTCTGTACGTTCCTTTCCTTATATCTTACTTCACGTGCGTCGGAGAGCTGCGCATTTCACATCATTCGCATAACTCAGTGACGTGCGTCTACTCTAAAATTTGCACAAATTTCTGACCACTCCTTCTTGGAATTACATTTTCAATGTCGAGCAGTGTATATCGTAATTTGAGACATCCACAAGTTTTCAAGGAATGTTGAATCTTCGTTATATTAAAAATATTTCCTTGGAAAAACTTGGAATGCATGGATTACCTGGACCTTATATGGATGCAGCTTGAAATCTTCATGGCAGTATTGTACCCAAACTCCGATGTATTAATTCTAATGACTTGGGCATGATGACGTGCAGAACGTTGCGCATTTATCTCAATCGTTGCATTTACTGCTTGGATAGTCTCGGGAATTCGTACATTTTTTCTTGTTCCCACATGTTTCAAGTTCAATGTTGACTCCATTACTTCAAATATTTCAACCCATTTTTTGATAGCTAAAATTCCACTGCATATGCTACATTATCATATACTTACAGCGTTGCTTTATTTAACAATTATCTTGCACTACGCTATTCAAAATATCTCATGCCCGCGAGCAAACCTGTATAATGAATTACTGGAAAATAAGAGCTGTCTACCTGTGGGAAAAGATACCTTCCGAGAGAGCTCTCTGCGAGAAACGTTTACGCAATTCAAGGTGCATATTTGGTAAACCACGAAGACGGAGTTAGAGCTCTCATTGAAATTTGAATACGACTAGAATTATTTGAGTTTAGCGATATTATTCATTTTAACTCTGAGTGGGACTCCAAATTAAGTCTATCCGGAAATAAAGGGAAAAAAAAAATTTTTTTCTTCTATAAAGATAATAAACAGGACAAAAAGAAAATAACTAAGAAGTAAGTAAAAAATAAAGTATCATACACATCTAAGAAGCAAGCAAAATGAGTTATGAATTATCAATTTAAGGAAAAGTGAAATTTTAATATTATTTGTTACCCAAAGGATTGTAGACGGGATTTATGGGTAGCATTCGTTTATTTATGTAATATCATTATATTATTCTGCAACTGAGAACCAATTTCTTGTAGTGTGAGTGCAACATCGCGTGTAAATTAATGCTGTACAGGAAATATTCATCATCGGACATAAAATATATCATAGAAATCGGTACTACTTACGCTTTTCTGGACATTTTAGTCCTTAATACACTCACTTCCAAAAGTTAAGCACGGAGAAGGAAATGATAATTTCCGGAAGCAAGTCAGAATTGAAGAGGATTCAATTCGCTACAGAGGTAGACGGAAGTATGCAAATGTGTTAGGTAACAACCAATCGCGCTTTCATGTCAAGAAATATGCAAAAACGGCTGTCTTATAAGAAGCCAGCTTTATGAAGGGTTACAGAAGTTGATTGTAAGTGCTAATAGAAGGTGTTTGAAACTTTCGTACAATTTGCTTTCAAGACATACGTGTTTCTATGACTTCCAGAAGACGAATGGAAGATTCTGAGCGCTGGCGTGCTGTGGGGCGCATTGAAGCAGGACAGTCGATCACAGATGTTGCTCTTCTTCGGCGTTCATCAATCTGTAATTTCACGTTTATGAAAACAATTTCAAATCACACAGACAGTTTTCCGAAGGCCTGTAGCCTGTCGCCCAAGGGTTACAACCCCCGCGGAAGATCGATATATTGCTATTGTAGCCAAGCGGAATCGCAGAGCGACCTCCACACGTGTGACATCTATAGTTACAGCGTCCATTGGTAAGGCGATATCTTTAGCTACTGTACGCCGAAGATTACATATGAGTGGACTGTACGCCCGGGTCCCTCGAGTTTGTGTTCCTCTATCCGTCCAATCAAGAGGGGCACGATTACAGTGATGCCTGGACCATGTCAATTAGAATGTTTTTGACTGGGGCAATGTCATGTCTACTGATGAGTCAAGATTTGCTCTGGAGCCAGATGACAAGCGTATAAGAATATGGCGTGAAGAACGAACACGCAATCAGTCCCAAAACATCACCGAACATCACGCATTCCGAGGCGGAAGCATTATGGTGTGGGCAGGGATTTCATTAGGATATCGCACCGACCTGAACATTTTTAAACGGGGTTCTTTGACGGCTGTCCGGTATCGAGATGAAGTCCTAGAATCCATTGTGATATTGTACGCTGCAGCAGTTGGCCCTACTTTCGTTTTAATAGACGATAACGCACGTCCCCATAGAGCTGACATCGTCGATGACTACCTGGAGAGTGAAGGGATTGCGCGTATGGCGTGGCCAGCATATTCGCCCGGCCTTAATCCCATTCAAAATCTTTGGGATGCTCTCGGCCGTGCTGTATCTTCACGTTTACCACCTCCAGCCACTCTTATTGAGCTGGAAACTGCTCTACAAGGAGAATGACGATTTCTTAATTCTGCGGTGGTTGACCACCTAATGGAAAGCATGGTCACAAGGTGTAAACTTTGTATGCAGATGAGGGGGGATCACATATCCTATTAATATCCTTTTTTCATTTTATGCTGTTTATTTTCACTTTATACATAATTCTGTTTAAGTCTCCAGTATGTTATTATCTGATAACTTACAAAAATTTAATATTGTTTTCATTTCTGTATATAATTATTGATTTTGTTTTATGCATAAATATATATGCTACTTTTCTGCCGAATTTTGTGTCAATCAAAGCAGTATTTGTTGATTTTTGTGCATTTTACGTCTTCGTGCTTAACTTTTGGAAGTGAGTGCATAAACTATGCTATTCTACTGATTACTGGCTTCGTAACTATGGTCTAATTTAACATTTTATCAAAAGCAAGATAATTAAAAGCAAACTTGCAACTATTTATCTTTTTCAAAATCTTAATCAGAATACCATATGTTTTGATTCATATCAGCCGGAAGGAAGAAAGAAAACGACAAGTGAAGAGCTAATCATATTATTTGTATAAAAAGTCTATGCAACAGCGTAACAAGAGTAATGCGGACCGCCCTAGGCGACACATTTTTGGGGGGCGACACTATTCATGCGAAGAATAATTTCAGAGTAGTTAGTTATATGGGCAATTAATACATAGTTATATGAAAAGAAGCGAAGATTAGTATTTGCTGTATTATGCAAATCTTACTATAGTCATCTGTCTAAGAAGAGAGACGTCATCGTGGAAGACCAAAGTTCTCCATGAAGGACTTTCGGAAACTGGAATCTCATTTCACGAACGAAACTGCGACAAGATCATACTTCACTTCGCACCTAAGACCTCGAAAATACCCGTGCAGCCTGTCCGATCTTTTGACTTTGACTCCAAGTCGAACTATCAGTATTCAACAGTTTTATCCACTGAGTCATAAATGAGATAAAGCATGATACTGGATTTTCATATGAAACTGAATTGAGGAGATAACTGTTTTAGACTGGATAGAGTACTGAAAGAAATCACAATAAAATTTGTGCAATTATGCGACCAATCGACCAATCAGTATTCAGCGGTTTTATCCACTCAGTCATAGGTGAGGTGAAATGTGTTATGATGTTGAATTTTCGTATAAAAATGAATTGAGTAAATAATTGGTTTCATTCTCGTTGGAGTATTCAGAGAAATCACAATATATCTGCAGCTTCACGTTCTTCGTAAGCCTTTCTCAGTCCATCGAATATTCTTAATGAAAAATACGAATGTCAATTAAGGTAATTATTATTAATAATTATATGAAGAAGAAAGAATTTCTCATTGAAAGACAATTGCTTCAGGATTTTATTTCTGTCATTGCTGGGGAAACGAAATACAAAGTGGAAGGACCAACTTTCTGAATTACTGAAGTTCATTTTAGAAATAGTTTAGAAATAGAACACCTAAAAACTATAGCATTGCCTTTAAGAAATTTCATTGCAATGTCTTTCCATCTAACAGCAAGTGGAGAAATAAAACAAACTTCAGAAATACCATCGACGATTTTTCTAAAAGAAAAAACAAACAAAGCAGCACTTTAGAATGCTGGAATTAAAGTTTGATTTTAAAAATAAGCACTGAGTTTTTATTTTATCTCTCCGCACTCCGTTTGGTATTTTATAGATTTTTGGCGTACAGTGAGAAAGAAGGCAAACCGATTGCCAGGGTAAAAAGAGCTATGGCTGCGTCACTAAGATATAGTAAAAATGTATAATACTTAACTTCTGAAATGATCCTGAAAAAAATCATTAATTTTGATTCATTCTAAAATATAAAACATAGGAAACTGGGTAAAACCCAAGTTACCTTAAGGTAACCTTGGTCTAAGGGAATCAAAAAATATCATTTATCATGCTAGATGGAAACAGAAAAGAAGTCTAATTATTATATGCTGAAATAGTAACTACTCATCCAAACGAATGTTAATCAAACTTGCACTTGGAAATGTATTGAGAGGAGCAGGTTTAAAAATTATCCTAAAGTATTAAACCTTAGTCTTTTACTCTCTTAATTCCTTTTTGGAATGTCTCATATTTACCTTGGATTTGATACATAGTTAATGTCATCCCCTTCTTTTAAAGGCCAAAAATAAATTCAGTGTGGCTATAAAAATATTTAATCCAAGAAATAAAAACGCATTTTGTAGAATATTGATAGTCAACAAAATAAACTACGGATATTGTTCGGAGAACAGCCTTGGTTTCGCCAACTTGGCTTCTTTAAGGATATGGGCGACATTTCATCATGCCAACGGAAGTAAATACTACAGATAATCAAATACTACAGAATAAATACTACAATAATAAATACTACAGTAATAAATACTAATAATAAATACTACAGATAATCCCTTAGGAAGGGAAAAGTATTACGGCTGTCTACCTAGAGGAAGTACGTCATCGAATGACAACCATTGCCTGCCATACCATAATAAGCTGTTTCTCCCTTTTTGGCGTCAAGGCTGTTCTCCGAACAATATCCTAAACTACATTTTAGTTAAAACTTTCTCAGTATTTGCGTAAAGGATTCAAATTAAGAATGCGTCAGTAACTCATTGGTTGTTAAACTTCCCAGCCAATGTTTTTCCTTTATTTATGGTCAAAAGGCGGTCCCGATGCAAATTAAACAATTGGTGACGTTATTTCAAACGAAGCAAATTCTAAAATCAAAGCCTATGTATAAGAAGTGGGAATAAAAATGGATTTGCTGTTTATGTGCTAAGGAGTTAAGTACTCGTGCGAATACTAAGTGTAATTTCGTAAACTTTTGTTTTTAGCATTCAATGAAAATAAGTTATTTTGCTTCAAAATGCAGTCAATGGGTGTTATTGAGAATACAGCTGCTTCAAATTTGGAAGCTAAACAATCTCTGTCGGAATCTTCAATGTATTATAAGCGACTAATCGAAGTTCAAAAGAAAGTTGAACGCTCAAATTTGCAGCAGACCAAAATACCTTTTAAGGAAATGCTGGACGTAAAACATTTCAGACCATCTGAAATAAATGTGAAAATTTCCGAGGGCATAGTAGTTGTAGACGCTCATCACGAACTTCAAGCCGATGAGCATGGGTTCACACATCGAAAATTCACTCGCAAGTTTTATTTGCCAGTGCATGTGAAATGGCAAAATATAGTCACCTTTTTCAGTCAATATGGCATTCTTACCGTAAAAGAAAATGGCGAAGATGAAACGTCAATAACTCAGTCCCAGATGAAATTAAAATCTTTGAGAAGCCCTAAAAGACCATTAAAGAAACTTTCTTTCGAGGAAAAAGAAAAAAAACAAGCTTTCACGCTGGAAGGTGGAGACAAAGTTCCTCAAAAGCGAAAAGATGGGAATGAACAAAGAAAAATCTTCGAGGAATTAAAGTCTTTGAAAAGCCCTCCTAGACCAGTAAAGAGGCCAAAAGGAAAGCAATATTTCAAGCCAGGAGATGAAGACGAGATTTCCCAGAAGTAGAGTTCCGTAAATCCAAATTTGTTGCGTGAATTGATGGTGCATACACTAACTAGCTGCTAATTTCATAAACTATACCTAGTTTGAAACAAATCGAATGCTGGGTATAAGTTACTATGAATATGGCTTACTAATATCGTTCTCAGTTCATATTTTTGAATGAACTGTTTCTTCCATTGTAAACGTTCGAAATAAATTATCAACTTCTAATAATTCTGAATTTGTCTCTTTATGATGTAATAACGGACTTTAGTTGTTGTTGTTGTTGGTACCGTTGGGATTAAAGTCAAACGGTCAGAGGTGCCAGTTTCTATATAGTTTAATCAAAAAAGTTTTGATTTCAGAGAATACAGGTAAGCAAACTTTTAGAGCTCTTAAATTTCATATTTAGCTTGAGAATACGAGAAAATATCTTGATTATTTTGTCCTCTAACTGAACGAAAACGGCAATGTAAATTATGTTTTCTCTGCGAGAGTAATTAATTTTCTAAATTCTTGTAGAATATTCCTAAATCTTTTTAATAAAAACCCAAGTTCTAAATTCCCATATTACATTTACAAAGTTAAAGTTTGTATAGAAAAAACGCATAAAATGTTTTGTAACACTACCATAAAAATACAATAAGTGACCATTTCAAAGATTAGCCTGATTTAAGGTAAAAATATATACTGTTTTTACTTTGAAATTAAATCGCATGATATGCATACGGTGCCTTCGTAACTGCTCAAGGAGATTGTGGTGATCTCAAGACTTTAAAATATTTGTTTTGCTATACATTTCATGCATTTAATATGCTAATTTTCGAACTTTTGTTTTCTAAATATCTTGAAATAAAGACTTGTAATACTGTATTTGTCTAGAATAGAATGTAGTACATAGCTCGTTTTACATTAAAAGTTTTAAATGGTTAATATTGGAAGCGTCTGTTGTCGAGACAAGACCAGAAATTAATTTTTTGTTAATTTCAGTTAATCAGTGTGTTAATTGAGAGTATAGACACACCGGAAAGCTAAGTGTTGAAGTTAACAAAGCAAGGCCTATTGTACGTGTCAGAAATGTAATTGTTAATGTAACTGTAAATGTACAGGTATTTTAGAAAGTAGATTTCTACTGGCATTTCGGGGTTTCAAGACCACAATCTAGCCATCGGTTTCTTTCTTAGCTTGCTCTGAGCTTACTGCAATCCATTTGGCTTTGACTTACCTTTCCAAACAACAGTGCATGAAGTTTATCATCTACACGGATTCCACGAGTGCCCTAATGTCACTGGAAAATTACGCTCATTGTTCTCACCCAACTGTAACCAGAATTCTGAAGTTGAATCATACTCTAAAAAATCGGGAGGGGGATACCAGATTCTTTATTTGTGGATTCCTGGGCATGTTGCCATTAGGGGAAACGATGTGGCGGATATTGCAGCTAAAACTACGACCACAGTGTACAGTCCTTAGATTCCACTAGCAGACATCAAAAAGTTTGTCAAAAGCAAAATTCTCGGTAAATGGCAGAGGCAATGGGATGACAAAGTATATAATAAGCTGAGAAATGGAAAACCCACCGTTGAATATTGGCCGTGTACGGCTAATAGAAGGGAAGATGTTTTCTTGACTCGACTGAGAATTGGCCATTGTCGCCTGACTCATGAGTATCTATCTCCTGAAAGGAGAAAAGAATCCCCGCTGCACAAACTGCAATGCAAATCTGACAGTCCGTCACATCTTGGTGGAATACCAGAGTTTTAATTATTTTCGACAAAAACATTTCAGTTGTCTAGAATTGGATTTAAGAAATTTAATTGGAAAATCACATCATCGCAATCTGTTTGTTTTTAAGATATTGGCTTTCATGGTAGACTTTAATTTGTTAGCTTTTATTGTAGATCTTAATCGGTTTTTAGTCTCTTTAACCTAAGCTAGAAGATTTTACAAATGATTAATTGCACTGTTACCATTTGTCTGGCGCAGATAACCTTGACAGGTTTTGTACCAAAATTGCAAAAAATCAATCCAATCGTTTTTTAGCTTGCCAAATGAAAATGCCTGTTCTTAGAATTCAAGCGAATAAAAATATACCAAGTTAAATTATGAGACGAAAATTCCGTTTAAAATACTATCTAAAATACCAGCAGACTTGCAGTTTTTATTTTGAAATTAAATGATTTTCTTGTCTGAACCTTTTTTAACGATTCAAGGATCTTGGTAAGAAGAAACAGTTGTGACGTAAAACTTTGGTAAATGATTTTTCATTTACCTATTTACTGAGAATAATGTTGTCAAGGAGTTGCTAATCAAAATGTTCTTATTACTCATGATAACTTTGTAAACAAAGCTTCCTTTAGCAAGTTTGTATTCGAATAGATTTTGATAATAACATATGTACTGTAAAACTAAGTTATTCGTTCCACTCATTTTATAGCGAGTGCTCAATTGCACCTAAGCTCGTAGCACTGAATGTAATGCCTGCAATTTTAACTATTTAGCAGCTTTGATGGGATTAGTTTAAAATTTCGTAGAATTGCCATTCGCTAGTTAAAATTTTCAAATGGCTGTTTAAAATTCCTTTGCGAACTGTCTAAGTAAAAAGTACACTCAAGATTCTTCAGTTTAGTTTTAACACACTGTTGCTTTACTATTCCAGAAAAATATCAAAGACATACGAAAACCTTTCTTTATTATCAGTTTACAAGTTGGGTGAACGTTAAAGTATCAAAACAGGGTAATTTCATGAAATGTATTAAGGGAATAAATTTAAATACTGTCTTATTTAAAGGTTTTATTTTTGGGAAAAATTCAGCATTCGCCCTCGATAAAATTGTTTGGAATAAACTTCAGACTGTCAGGTGATCGAGAAGAAAAATGATTCTGGAGAGGTTTATAAATTAAGACGTTATTAAAAAATAAAAATGCAAACATCTGAAAGCTTTCAGATTTTATATTATGTCCAAAGGGGCGCTTTTTTGCCGTTTTGTGTGTTGCCTTTATTTATTAAATGTCACATTCTTCTCACTTAAACTATAAAACTTAATTCAACAAGATCACAAAACTCTCGCATAAATAGCTGTGCTTGAAGATGCACGCAATGCTAATGAAACGCTTTGAAATCGTTGAGTTAAACCAAAATTCATTAGAATTTTAACAATATGAAATAAGGCAAATTCCAAATTTGGGCTTTCAGATGCCCATATTCGAGTAGGGAGGACTAAATTATTCAAAATTTGATGTCTCGAGGAACTCCTGTTTCTTCACAATGCGAGAAACATGCATACATTTATGCAGATTCTTCATTAATTTCTTTAAATATAATTCAGTGCTCTAATATTTGGTGGCAATGATTTGAAAAGTGATTCAGACTTTTATAGTGAGCCAACGCAAAATGCCAAATCGAAATTAATACCCTTCTGAGCTAACGTTCCTTTGGGATAATTTAGAAAATTTTCTCAAGGTGGTTGATTTTTACGCTTTTTTTTATTTACGTGAATACGAGCCAGATTCACTTAGATAATTCTTCACGAAGGTATCCTTCCCTTAAGCCAACAGCCCTTGTGGGCTTTGCGATATTCATATAAACTAACCTAACCAACGTTAAAAAAGACATCGAGATAGTTTGTTTCTCCTCGAATTTTAAGCAAAATATATGTCTATGTATTATGTAAAAATATCACTCTTGATGTATACGAAACTTTTGAAAAATTAACAGAAAGGTCAGAAATTTAGTAATCCCTAAGTTTCAGTGACACAGTAAAGTGGCAAAATCTAAACAATGCTCGTAAACGTTTCTCGAAGCTTGTATAAATACAACATGTATCAGCATAAAGGGTTGAAAATCCAAAATGGTTTGTTTGGTTTATGCGATTACGGAGGGCTATCTGCCTAAGATGGCAAGGGATGCCTTCTTGGAGGACTTTCTAAATTAAACTAGCTCGTATAGAGGTTACAGATGGGGGAAAACCATGAAAACGCTCATGCAGCCAGCCCGTTCTCAGAATTTGAACCTTGGATCGAATTATCAGTGTCCAGCGACTTTACCGTTTGGCTGCTCTTGGGCAAAAAATCCAAAATGAAAAGGTAAACTAGAACGTATTGGTTTTATTGTGGAAACTATAACTTCCTATAATGAAGGGTATTTCAATTTCTTAATCCTTTGTACCATTTTTAAATAAACAGTTATAAATATCAACCCTACAGATACTGTAAAATTACGCAAGAAAAATGGAATTCTTCAACGTACGTTTCAAAAAGATTAGCGTTTACAAAATAGAGCTTTCAAATTAACACACTCATTATGTGAGGCCGTCGATACATAAGGCCTTTTTTTTTGAAAAACTTGCAGGAAGTAATTAAAAATCGTCTTATTTTGCTTCATATGCAAGTTAGTAATATTTATAGTACATAAATAGAAGCTAAGTTAATGACTGAGCTAGCATAAAGCACCAAAATTTGAGATAATTTGATATAAACAGATCTTCAGAGCGAAGTGCATAAATTTGAAATTTAAATTTAAGCAAAATTTCGTCTTTAAATATACGTTATTTATACAATTTATACTTAGCGGGCAGCTGCGTAGTATTCCTTAATACAGAAGGTTAACAAATCAGTTTTGATCTCATATATTCTGTTACAGTCCAAACTTTTATTGTTGGCTATATAACATAATTCAATTTAAGAACAATTTGTTTTCCGAAACACTAAAATATTGCAATATTATTTTGAAATAATCAATCGCATGAAAAGTTAAAACTGTTACTAATTAGGAGAAATAATATTTTTAAAAATTAAAGGTATTTGTGGGATAATGAATTTGAAACCTAGGACGAAAAGGTTGCCTTTGCTCGATACGTTGTGTTTTCTTGATTTGAAGATCTGCTTCAGAATAATGTTCGGTAACCTTAGATGATATAGAATCTCTCGTAACAATTATTTTGCAGCAACAGAAGTAAACGATACTGATGTCGTCGCCAGTGTTTATTTGGCTTCCAGTGTTATGTAACCAACAAGTATCCGACTGATTTAAGAAATGCAAAAGTATGGTTTTTTAGAATTTTTTGTGTTTGTATATAATATTTTTCATTTTATCCTAAATACAAACAGAGTATTTGTAACAATCCTTGTTTAAATTTAAATAGCTGTATTCCAGGTAGCAATTTTATTAGATTTTACTACTTTATTGCAAACTTATAAATCCTTTATTCAAACATTCTTAGTATTAAACACATTTTCATATAAATTCAGATTTGTTTTAACTTATTTACACGTGTTATCTGCAATCAGAAATTCCTTATCTGAATGCGAGGCGATTTCCAAAGCAATTTCAATAGCTAATACACTTAGCATTTAAACTCCGAAATTTCAAACTATCAGATTCTCAACTTCATCTGAAAGGAAACGATTGAACGCAATTCCTCCAAAGATTTCATCGAAACCAAACACGGTATTTCACTTAAAGTCGTCAGCTGAACTGAGAACTCTGTTTCTGCCTCAGATTTGGTTAGAATTGTAATTCTGCGATGCAAGCACTAAACACTATAAAACAAACCTTAAACATAAGCTGAAACTGTCTCTCAGACACGTTTATCTTCAAAATGACTCACAAGGTATTCCCAAAATTTGCAGTATCTTCTAGTGAAGGACAAGCTAACACACCGGATATGTTATGATCTTTGACTAAAAGAATCATCAAAAGGCAAGGAATGTAATACACAGAGGGAATCAATAGTAACATTTATTTCTATCTTTGAGCGATATTTTTTCATTTTATTTCTTTCAGCATTAATCATGACGGAGTGCAGAATATGTCCTCGCAATATCTTTTTTGGAACATCTACCATTAAAAATATATTTATGTGTAGTGGAATATAGAAAAGCACACGAAGGCATCTGCTTACGTGGAGGGATACCTCCATGTAGGGCAGTCTAAGCGAAAGTGACGTTACACATGAGGAGGAAAATCACAAAAATCAACACGCTCACCAAATTAGAACCCAGAGAGATCTACTCATTTCAACAGTCATATACATTGGACCTGGGGTTGTTGCATTAAAAACAGGTTACAGGATTTTGATTAAGAAAAATATTTCGATTGCCCGTTTGATATAAAAGCTTCAGACATCAGAAATTTATAACGCAATGTAAAATTGATGCTTTTTTATAACTGAGCTTTTCATTCGTAGAGCAGTATTAGGTCAAATCATTATATCACTCATCAACGGTGGAATGGTAAAGTCGCTGAAACTGGTAGTTCGACTCTAAGGTGAACGGGCTGGCTGCATTACTCTTTTATGGTTTTCCCCATGTTTAAATTGGATCTGAGCTATTTTCCTTCACAAACTCCTCCATGAAGGCATCCCCCTTAGGCCATAATGAAATAAATCGAACCTGTATTTGGTGTTCTACAGTTTCTCAGGATGTGTTCTTATAATTGATAAGACTAACATGTAAATAACTTTATGATGCCCTAATTATAATCCCATATTTCCCTATTTTATTGTACAGATGTAAAAGCGTGGAGCTGAAATCACAAGTTACTGTTGTCGCTTTTGTAATCTTAGATACTATACATAAATTTGGAAGAAAAGTGCTGTAATGTTTGCAAACCAGGTTTTCAAATATAAAGTATAAAAATGTACAAAAACGAAAGTATAAGTAAAGACTAATATATAAAAAATTTTAGTTTCAGCAAAAGTTAGCTTAGTAGCATATTAAATGCAAGAGCCGCCCAGAAGATATAGCGATTGGGGGAGCCTACTGCGGTACTGTAGGGCAAAGATTCGAATCTCAGAAAAGGCATGGTTATAACTGTTCGTCTCTTCACATGAGGCAATGGTGGCGGCCTATTAGTGCCTCCACAAAAAACTGACATCACTTTCAACCTTAAGATGGCCAATGCTGAATAGGCGAGTGCCTTTCAATGGCTAAAAAAAATATGAAATGCAAGGTACTAAAAAGGCTAAATGTTGAATTATAGCAAAGAACATAAATTCTTCATACGTAATGTGAATGCGAGTCGTATCCTCTTAACGGGCTTTCATGAAGGCATTCCTATTTTAGCAGAAATCTTTTGCGTAATTAAATTAATTTACTAATGCGTTTAATTCTTTAATCAAACTACTTAATTTATGTAATTGAACTAGTCAACTTAGATAATTAAACTTGATATAAAAATCATTATTGGAACGTGAAATGTCTATCCACCTTTAAAAAGAAGTTAAACTGAAAACTTTAAACGTAATGTTAGTTCATAATTTTTATTTCTTTAATTGTTTAAATTCTGAAATCTCGCAAAAGAATGCAAGAAGTATTTGAAACTTTCTGTTTGTTGCCGATAAAAAGTAAATGCGTTATTTGCATTTATTTGTTAAAGTAATAATTTTTTTTCATAAAATGTTTGAGTCCCATAACATATCAAAATGTATATCAAAAGCCTTGTCGCTCAGATTAAAAGCCAAGCAATAAAAACATTAAAATTAGAGTTAATTAAAAAAATTTTTCTAGGGCACTGATTAAAGATATGATATAGAGTAAATATTAAGGACCAATATTTATGGAGTTATATTAATTAAAAATTCATCCGATAAATTTTTCCGTTTAAAAATAAAAAATAATATTTTGGAAAATTAAGATGTTTTTTATTTCCATTTCTAGTTAGTTCAGTAAAATACCAGCAATGTAATAAATGAATGGAAACAAAAATGCAGGTATCTCCAGTTCTAAAAAATGTAGAAGTCTTATCTCTTAAAAATTAAATGTAATTTTTAACATCGGTACGTTAATTCAGAATTTGTAATGCACAGTTTGATATTTTCATTCCCAGAATTTGGCATCTCTTAGACATTAAAGAAAACATTCAGAAATAAGTGCAAGGTAAAACAAACCGGATTATAAAGTGCAGATTTTGCAATCCTATGGAATTCATAAATAGGAGAATTTTTCCCGGGGTGGTAGGGGGCCAGTAGTTTGGGATAAGAATGCGGTGACCTGGTGACCTAAGTTCCAGTCACCTTAAGTCGAATGACCTTCAACAGGAAGTAGAAAATAGCCTCAGGCAACTGAGCTAGGTGTTTGTTCTTGACGGCTCTCTTATCGGAGGTAAAAGAGGCTAAGGCGATTTAAGGAACAACAACTAATGGTCTTTGTTTCTATCATTCATGATACTGGATAGAGAAAGTGCACATTTTTTTCATGATGAGTTTCTTCCAGGCCATGTTATTTTATCTTTTGTTTAAATCTTAATCACTTCTGTCAATGCAAATGAGAACGGACTGTATGAAATGACGTTTAAGGCAATTGTTTGAGTTCTACGAACAGAGAGAAAGCCCAATACACTCCAATATTAAACAAGCTTCAAATTTAAAAGATTTGCACTTATAAAATAATAGAATATCCTATTTTATTTTTTGCAAAGCATTCCAGCAGGAAGAAAGAAGAATATAATTGAACATATACAGTATGTCAACTAATGTCATACAACAATATTTAGTACTATATTATAAGGTTCTATTTTAAATTTATTCAAACTAACGAAAATTTACGTTGATTTGTCTCACTTTTTTATCTTCAGCCGACCTATATACATAGTAGGTAAGGGAAATAATGTTTCGGCCCAAAAATTAGATAGTGAATTTACATGAATAGATTCAGCATAATACGTTTTTGCTATGTTTAAAATGATGTATGTCTATGTGTAAGTGTGAGACAATACTTTCATAAAGTCTTGTAGAGAGTTGGCATCCGAGGCTGTCGGTGCCGTCTCACACTGGCGGCAGAATTTTTAAAATTTAGAAAAGAATAGGACAACAGAATTCAGCAGCCGCAAAGATTTCACCGGGGAGGGAGGGGGCAAAAATGTCTGGCGCCGGCCCTGCTCTTATGTCAAACATTCAAAAATTTCTGTTTTCCTCATTCAAGTTTTCTGCATTCATATAAGGAGTTTATTAGATTTTGAGAAGATTGGATAGCCATAAGTGGTACTTTACTTAAAGCCCATAAATGCCTGTTTACACTACTCGAGGGGCTTAAAGCCCTAGAAAGCACATGAAATTGACAGCTCCACTAAAGAAAAAAAAAACTGAATTCACTATTTTTACCTCTCCCAGCCTATATACATACAGTGGCTAAAATCGTTTTTCGGACACTTGTGTTTATGAAATTTATTTGCATGGATTTTATACTAAATACTGACACACGGACTCAAAATGTTTTTCTAATGCATATTTGCTCTATTTTAAGGTTTTTAAAAATAAATGCTATCGATATATTCTTCGTAGTAAAATCATTTATTTCGAAAGTGTTAATCAGTAACTCACATAATAATTCGGACACTTGGAAGTTTTGTTGAAATGTTTCAGAAGACGATGTTAAATGCCACATATTTTTAAAATAAAAATGCTTCACAAGAATTATCATCTGCAATTGGAAATTATTGCTTGGTTAGCAAACAGATTAACAGATTCATATCTGAAATGAACATTGCAGGTAAATGCAAATTAACAAGTTCTGCCCGAAATTTAACAATACACGATTTTAAAGATTTGAAAAGTATTCAATATGTTCAAAACAGTCCTTCATGTAAAGAGTCCAACTGTCTATGACATATGAAAACGATAACAATTGCATAGAACTACTCAAAATGCACTGAAGTTTGGATAACATTCCAAGCTAATG
Source organism: Stegodyphus mimosarum (assembly GCA_000611955.2). Taxonomy (NCBI): domain Eukaryota; kingdom Metazoa; phylum Arthropoda; class Arachnida; order Araneae; family Eresidae; genus Stegodyphus; species Stegodyphus mimosarum. The sequence continues at coordinate 349,438 of KK116739.1, read as the reverse complement.
CGATGGAACGAGAGATTTATCCTACGAAAAATCAAACAAAACCCTAAAACTAGTGCTGTAAAACTTGAAGGGGATTTAGAAGAACGGCTCGCAATAAAAATTTACGCTGAAATGATTAGGAACATTATTAGGACACATGATATAATGGACTATCAGCGAAAAGGAAATTCTAAATCAGCAACAAAACAAGGAAAATATGTCTGGCTTTTTCGCAAAATCCACGGTCAGCAAAGGTTTATGTTATTGAAATAATATTATATTTACAGACGAGCCAGAATTTAGTATATTTTGATCTGATGGATTAATTGATGTTAAGAGAAAGCCAAATGAAGAACTGAATCCGAGAAACCCGTTGCTTAGCTGGAAGCATAATGGTTTGGTATTTACGCTGCCTTTGATGCGAAATTCACTTTTGATAGGAAAAACGTACGCGTCAGTATAAATACATAACTGTTTTTAACAAAACATCTGAAAGCATCTGCAAGAAAATTTGGAATGCAAAATATTTTCAAGTTCCATCAGGATAATGATCCTAAGCACACAGCTTTAAATATTCGCTTGTCGTTACTGTACAACTGTCCTGTAGTTACCAAAAGTCCTTTATATTCTTCGAACTTAAGCCCTATTGAACATATATGGGGTGAGTTCGAGAAAAGAATGCGTAAACATGACATTTCATCAAAAGCGGTACTAAAAGCAACTCTTTTAGGGGAACGGAAAAATTTTACTTTAAAAATTTTGTTAAATTCATGCCAAAGCTTATATAAAGTGTAATTTTAGATAAAGGATATTAAACAATGTATTGGATGTTCCGTTATTTAATGTATTTATTTAATATAAACTGCTTTTTTTAAAGTGTCCGAATACTTGTAAAAGTTCATTTTCTCTTCTCTTTATTTAGAACAAGCATAGCTTTAAATTTATCTTTATTTTTTATCAAAAACGTTTTGATAAATTTTTCAAAAACAAGTAGATTTAAAAAAAAGTATCAATAATGTACTTGAAAAGCATTTCACTAATATTTAGTAACTTATCTTTGCAAATAAAACGTGAAAGCACAAGTATCCGAAACTGACACTGTAATGTAAAGGATGTGATGGGGTTTTTCTTCAAAATTCGATAGTGAGTTTTCAGTGAATGAGCATGAATTCCGGTTGCCCCACAGCAGGTTTCTGCTATCTGGTTGTAACGAAAGTTTTCCTCCAAAAAACATTTTTAATAAAGCTAGAAAAAAAACATGAAAGTGCGGGTAGTAATCGCACCTAAATCTATAAATTTCTGACGTTTTTAGTTTTTCAAAATATTTGGCCCAGAAACTTGGCGGCCGCTAGTCCAAAAACAGATCAACCTCTTTTCGGACATCCTGTGCAGAACGGAAGATAGCACCAGCAAGAGTAGTTGCAGGTGGAAAGAAAGGTAGAAGTCCGATATAGGGGCTTGTGGCAAAAGATCCCGTTCCAGAGTCCGTACAGAGTCCAGCATGTGAATGCGGACACAAGTGGTCTTGTATTATCTTGATGGAACATTACGTGTTTGTCCCGGAACTTTGTTCGAAGTTTTTCCTTCATAGCAGCATCAACACGGGCTAGTATCTCGCTGTACACCTTATTGTCGAGGGTTTTATATTTTTCTAAGTACTCTTTGTGGATAGTTCCACGGCAATCTCACCAGATACAAACCATAATCTTTTTTTGTTAGTCAAATTCCGCTTTGCAACGATGCCGACAGGCACACCGGGTGCAGATCAACCCCCGTTTTGGCTGGTGTTGTTGAAGTAAATCCACTTATCATCACAAGTGACGATCCGGTCCAGAATTTTGTCCTTGTGTTAATATTCTAGCAGATTAGTGCAAGCCTGAACACGTCTGTCTCTAGCTGCTTGAGTCAACTCATGCAGCACCCAGCGACTGAAACTGTACGCGAAGTTTATGCAATGCATAGCGCGACTAATGGACATGACACTAACGCCTAATTTCTTAGCAAGCTCTCGAGTGGTTGCATACTGATCTTCTTCCACAACTTCTCTCAGGCGGGCCTCATCAACAACAGTAGGCCATCCAGAGAGCTCTGTTGCTTAAATGTCATAGAATTTTGAACTTTCGGTACCAAGCATTCACAGTGTCATATGATACAATATATGATCATATGTGTCATATGATTTTTTTTGCAACAGGACTAGAAGTACATGATGGTTCTAATATGGTAGCGTGAGAGTTTCATTTCAGACACCATATATTTAATGATAAATATATCTTTTTACAAATTTCACAACACCGCGTCCTATTAAAGCAAGTCTCCTTCTTTCAAAACCCAAAATTCGTTTGACAAAAATATGATTAAACGCACTGAAGCGAACTGTTGGTGCAGATGATATTTGCGGTGGCGGGAAATTTTCGTTAAAACCCGATATTTTTACAATAACTTCTAGTTTGTTGAAGCTCTGAACAGACTTTCGTAAAAAACGCATTATGAGATAATCCAAAACTTCTCACGTTTGGTCCTAAAATAAGGTGTGTGATTGAGAACAACATATTACGTGTATAAGCATTAAACGTATGGTTGGAATTACGCTAAATGCAAAGATAATACGCTCATTTTAAAGAAGAGCTTTTGTTATGAAGCTATTAAATGCATTAGCCTCTACCTTAATTTTGCTTTCGTTTTACTTTTGTGGCGAATTATTGTTCAAATAAAAGAATGTTGTCGCCAAACATTATCGCTATGTATTATACTTATAGAAATAATACAGCAAATATAAACAAAACATATATATATTTAAAGAATATAAAAAGAAAAATATGGCATCAATTAACACTATATCGAGAATTCTAAAGATATGCTACTTTTAAAAATTTTGTGGTTGTTAAATCATCGATTTGTAGATCCGGAAAAGCATGAGAATTGATGTGCACATAATCACATACAGATTGTCATGATCCTGGACCAATTCATCTCTTCGGGTTCGTTTTCATCCACTTATGAATGTTATTCGTCGACTCTATTCGCATTAATAAAATTGGCACACTTATGCAGGTTTAACGATAACATGAACTATGTTTTATTGAACTATATATATATTCCTTTCACAAAGTATTTTTTTCACAATTACATTTTAAAACGCACAACTATTACATTTAACCTTTCAGTTTTTAATAATAACAGATCAAACTTCAAATTTTGGAATACGAAAATAATCAATTCAAAAATGTTTCTCACGAGCCTCCGTCTTTCTCGCATCAAGCACGTTTTCTTCTTCTCGTAGCCAGATTTTGCTTTCTCTCCGCTTTTCAGATAGACAGTTTTTTTTTCACACGAGCAGGCCGTTGGCTTAACTGTTCTTTCATCAGGGCTTGGTTGGTAGCTTCCTCTTACCGAGCATGTGCATGACACGCCCCTGCCCAGAATGAAATTTGTCCTTTCTTTAGGACGTATTTCATTAATCAATATCCAAGCAAATTTTCTGTACACTACTTTTACACAATACAAATCTCGTACAATATTAAATAAAACAAAACAGAACAAACAATATAAGATACAATCATACAGAAAGCAAAAAAAAAAAACAAATTATATTACTCATATTATATCTGATCCAGACGTGAGAGAGCATCAGCACTTTGGTGCTGCATCCCTGGCCTATGACTAATTCGCAAGTTCCATTTCTGCAATGCCAAAGCCCACCTCGTCAATTTTGGACTTCGAGGAGTAGTTTCGTTCAAATATCTGAGAGGATTGTGATCCGTTATAATTTCTACCTGAGCCCCATAGATCCATTTATCAAATTTATTCAGGCCAAATAAGACTGCCCAAGCTTCCTTCTCAATGCTTGCCCAATTTTTCTGAGTTTGAGAAAGCTTTTGGCTTGCAAATGCAATAGGACAATAGTTACCACTCTCGTCTCTCTGGGTTAAACAGCAGCCTACCGCCAAATTGGATGCATCACAATGGATCTGAAATGGCTTTCCAATATTTGGTGTGGCCAGAGATGTCGCTTGGCACAAAGTATCCTTTAATTTGTTAAAAGCATTCTGTTCCAACTCCCCCCATTGAACAATATTGGCATGCCTCTTCTTAGTCAACTCTGTCAACGGTGCCGATATTTCTGCATAATTAGGAATATAAGATCGATAAAATCCCATTAATCCTAAAACCGATCTCACATCTTTTTTTGTGACTGGCCTGACGAGTTTTCTAATTGCTTTGACCCTTTCTTCATCAGGACCATGCTTGCCTCCTCCAATTATATGCCCCAAATATTTGATTTTTTTAGCTGCAAAAGCACATTTGTCCAAACGTACAGAAAATCCTAATTTTTCTAAGGTGTCCAGGACCAGAGAAATGTGTTTCAAGTGTTCCTCAAATGTTTTCGAGAAAATCACCACATCATCTATATATGCCTGAGCATAATCGCTATGACTCTGTAAAGCACGATTCATTTCCCTCTGGAATGTCCCCGAGGCTCCTGATAAACCGAAAGGCATTGTTCTCCACTGGTACACTCCATTAGATGTCGCAAATGCAGTCAAGGGTTTGCTCCTTTCATCCATTCGGATTTGCCAATACCCTTTTCGAAGGTCGATGCTTGTCAGCCAGTTAGCTGCACCCGCCACAAAAACCAACTCCTGCATGTCCTTCATGGGAAATGTTGGAGTTTTTGTAACAGCATTCAATGATCTAAAATCTATACACATTCTAACTGTAGCATCCTTTTTCACCACACAAACTATAGGATGAGCAATTTCTGACTCAGAAGGTTCAATTAATCCTAATTCTAGTAACTCACGTATCTGCCCATCTACTGCTTTGCGATATGCCATAGGTATTCCATAGCAGTGGGGTTTCTTCCTAATAGCAGTAGGAATAAGTTCGATCTTGTGTGTACCTACTCGGGCTGGTTGCACTGGACGTGTAAATAATGTTTGGTATTTCCTCAGTAGCCCTAAAAGTCTACTCCTTTGGACCGAATCTAAATTAGACATTTCTAATCCTTCCAGAGATTCAGAAAAAGTTTTTCCTCCCTTGTTGACAGGTGTAGATTCAATTTCGCCAAACTCTTCTTCTCCCTCCAAGATAACATTTACTGCTTGAGATCTAACTACATAAAGTCTAATCTTATTCTGATGAACATGCCTTTTGGTTCCATCGGGCATTCGTACTACAAAAGAGTGAGGACTTTTCTGTTCCAATATATTTGCAGGACCCTGCCATCTAGCGTAAAGCTTATTATTAGAATCGGGAATCAAGACTATCACCTTATCTCCCACCTTAAACGTTTTTACGGTAGATCTTAAATTATGATAGTGTGCTGTCCTCTCTTGTTGAATTTCAGCTGTGAGCTTTGCCTGCTCCGCTGCCTTCTCAAACCTAGCCTTTAGATTTTGTAAATATGTATAAACAGGAGTTGCATCTAATTGTAAATTTTCATGTTTTCCTGTCCATGATGATTTTAATATCGACAAAGGTCCTTGAGGTGTCCTGCCGTACATTAGTTGAAATGGAGCCACCCCAGTTGTTGAGTTGGGTACTTCTCTATAGGCCCACAACACATAAGGAATTTGCAAATGCCACCCCCTACCTTCTTCTCTGATGACATGATGCAACATTCTTTTTAAAGTACCATTAAATCGTTCAACTAATCCATTAGATTGAGGATACCCAGGGGTCGAAAACTTAGGACTGGCCCCTATTCGTCTCTCAAATTCTTGAGTCAAATCTGCTTTAAAGTTTGTTCCATTGTCACATGCAATTACATTTGGAATACCCGTTCTTGAAAAAATATGTAATAACTCCTCACAAGTCGACTTGGCAGAGAGGCTAGTTAGGGGTATTGCTTCTGCCCATCTGGTATGCTGATCAACTAAGCATAATATATACTTATGCCCCTTAGAGCTGGGAGGATCAATCGGACCTATCACATCAATGTTTACAATTTGGAAGGGCAGATCTGGCCTCGTTACTGGGGTGATTGGTGTCCTATCAACAGTTTTAATTGGTCTAGTCAACTGGCACTCTTTACACGCCTCGCAAAATTTCTGGACGTCTAACCTCAGACCTTCCCAATAGAAAGAGTATCTAATTCTCTCCACAGTCTTCTTTACCCCCATGTGGCCACTAAACACCGAGCAATGTGCTAACTGCAAGACTTCCTCCCTTCGACTCTTAGGTACAACTAATTGTCCCACGCTTTCCCCAAGAATTTTGTCCTTATGAAAGAGAAAGTTATCCACTGTATAATAATTCCCCTTTCCTTTTTGAGCATTCTCCCATGCTCCTGCCAGAGATTCACAAGTCTCCTGCTCTCTTCTAAAAATATCCGCTGTACATAGTCTTCCTGACTGAGGTTCTTGGCTTTCACTTGATTCCACCTTTTCTTTCTCATCGAGATTCCTTCCCACACTAGTGTTTCTTTCTAGTTTCCCTGTGTTTACCTTCACAGACTTTTCATTTCTCCTAACCTCTAGGATGTTTGTGGTTTCTTCAGGTAAGTTCTCTACCACCTCACCTGTGTCATGTAACTGACCCCCTAACATGGTGAATACTTCCGGAGGAAGCAACACATCCTCTGCTAGAGATTCTGCAACTGCACACAAAATCTCTTGATGTGTGACACTGGAACTTTCTCCTACAGTGATACCCAGTGGAATGTTTACCAAAGGGCATTTAACAGCTGGACCAAATATACCCTTCAAATATATGCTCGATCCTTCCTCCAGTTGGAGATTTTTGGTTAACTCCTTTTTAACCACCGTAATTTCTGTTCCTGAATCAACGAGGGCCTCCCCTATTGTTCCATTCACACTAATAGGAACCCTTTTCAACTTACACAGCTTATAGTTGTTTACATTCCCTGGCTTCCCCAAAGGATCCACACGAGCTACCACAACTTTGTCCGCTAGGATATCATTATCCTGACCTTTTTTTACCCAGTTTACCCTAGCTTTATCCTTTTCCTCATTTCGGTTATACTGCCTAGAACCTTTAATCTGAGGACAGTTCCTTTTAAAATGCGAAGCTGAACCACATACAAAACATGTTAAACCTTTAACATTCCCTGTGTTTTTCCCTATGGTTTCTGACTCATGCCGACCGCTTCGTCTCTCTTCGACCTTAGGTTTCTCACCTATTACCTCATTTAGCATCTTAGTTTCACAAGCTTCCCTACGTACGTTGTAGGACTTCCCTTTAGCCGCAAAGAATATGTCACACTCCTTTCCAAGCTCTCTTGGCTTGAACCACGAGTCTCCCTGCCTTATACCTATGTGTACTGCAGTTTCTGTATCAAGGGTCTGGTAGATTTTGTCCGCTACCACCAACTGATTAAGACCTTCAAAGTCTGTCACCCCCCTTGATTTCACATAATTTTCCCACATGGCAGTAACTCTAGTAGAAAACTGGACAAAGGTCTCTTCTGAACTTCGTCTTGCTTTCCTGAAATTCTCCAGGCATACCTGAGGTGACGGTTTGAATTCTTTCAACACAGTTTCCTTTATTACTTCATAATTCCCATACTTATCCTCCCTTATCAATGTTAATAAATTTGCCGCTTTATCTCCCAAAAGGTAAATCAAAATTTTGGCCTTATACTCATCAGGGACACTTTCATTGATATAAGCTCTTTCTAAACTGGAGAAGAAATAGTCCCAGCCATCTGCTCTACTTGGAACCTTTACTGTCAATAACCTGATTGTTCTCGTTAACTCTTCTACTGATCTTTCCTTCCCATTCTCCCCCCGTTCGGGTGTGGTACTCCTATTCAAGTAACGATCCTGACAATCTACCTTATACTTCTCAATGGCAATCCTCTCCTCTGCCTCTAACTTTAGTTTATATTCCCTTTCTTGTCTGTCGCGTTCTTCTTTTCTTTCTACTCTTTCGCGTTCTTTTTCTCTTTCTTCCCTTTCCTTCTCCTCCTTTGCCTCCCTATCTGTAATGATAACACTCAGAAGGTCCTTTGCTACCTGCTCCTCATAGCTTTCACTAGCAAGAATTTTTTCCCTCAAGTCCAAAATTCTAAATGTAGGCAACACTTCAACACCAAACTCTTGTGCAAGGGCGACTAGATCAGCCTTTCTATGTTTGGTCAAAAATGACATTATGGGACTTTATGTTCAACTTAATTAAAATAACAGAAAATCAAAACTGAATCTCTGTACATAAAATTTTACATCAAGTCTTGAACTTCTAGTGAATCATAAACACCTGGTATCTGCATTAAATATGCACAACATCCAAATATTCAATCAAATAAAAAAATTAATGAGTATATATAAGCAATCAAAAATTAATGAATGCATGAGAATTAATGCAATCATATCTTATAAATAAAACACAAGCATTAGTTAAATTAATACTCATTCACTCATACAATAAAAGATAAATGCACTTTCAAAGTAATTCAAGTATCATATGATAATCACACTGATAATTCCTGTGTTATAAAATACTTCTTTAAGTGTACTGTTACATTAACAGCAAATGTTTCATAAAAAATGATAAATAATACACTTAAACGAGAGAACCTGGTAGAAGATAACTGTTCCCCTTAATATGCTTCGCAGCATTCGTAAGGCATTTACTTGAGCTTTTTCCGAGTCGACAAATATGCATCCGACCAGCTGCCGCCACTGTCATGATCCTGGACCAATTCATCTCTTCGGGTTCGTTTTCATCCACTTATGAATGTTATTCGTCGACTCTATTCGCATTAATAAAATTGGCACACTTATGCAGGTTTAACGATAACATGAACTATGTTTTATTGAACTATATATATATTCCTTTCACAAAGTATTTTTTTCACAATTACATTTTAAAACGCACAACTATTACATTTAACCTTTCAGTTTTTAATAATAACAGATCAAACTTCAAATTTTGGAATACGAAAATAATCAATTCAAAAATGTTTCTCACGAGCCTCCGTCTTTCTCGCATCAAGCACGTTTTCTTCTTCTCGTAGCCAGATTTTGCTTTCTCTCCGCTTTTCAGATAGACAGTTTTTTTTTTCACATGAGCAGGGCTTGGTTGGTAGCTTCCTCTTACCGAGCATGTGCATGACACAGATGTCATTGTTCTTTGTCTGGAAAAACAGAATAATAAAAAAATGAGTGGCGTTTATAATTAACATTGATGCATGAAGTTTGTAAGCAAATTTTATTTACAAATTATCAAACAAAAATGATAGTTTGTTTAAAGCTCGTTGCTGTTCCGCACCAGTTAGATGTCTGGCTGAAGGTCATGTACTGTACTGACCACATTAGATTCTTATTTTTTACTTCTTTTGTAGTGGTCGTGGGGAAGAATTATCACTTTTACGGTGATCAGACTTTTCAGACGCTAATCTAGGGCAAAACACGGATGTGAGGAGAGAAAAAGAAAATATAAAAATATCCTTGATGTACTTGAGGTCCTGATTTTCAAAACTAGAGGTCTGAGATAAAAATGTCTTATGCGGGCCCTCGCTCTAATTTTTCCAATGCAGTACATGTCACTGAGACAAATATATTTCACATAAACTGCATTTCATGTAAAATATTTTGTGAAATAAGCTTAGAATTCAGTACTTTTTATTAAAAGTATATTTCTCCTTTCTTGAGCTTTATTTTTCAATTTGGTATGTCTTATATTAAAAAAAATGAATGATCAAAATAGTTCTCAAAGAATCTTAGACTGCAGGCCTTTACTTAAAACAACGGCACACAGAATTTCTTTCCAATAGATTCCAGCTCACTGTGGAATTATGGGAAATGAAAAAGCTGATACTTTGGCTAAGAAGAGAACTTTCATAATGCAAACGTATTAATTGATCGCTTTCATTCCATACGACTAAATTGTTTGTTAACCTGACTCTTAAGAAAATTTTTAAGCAGGCTATGATTCAACGTGCTATGGATAAGAGTTGGAGGATTCTGAGTAAGAGACAACTTTAATTCCCACTTCCAACAAAGACAGCGGTAGGTCTATTTAGACGTCTGACCGGACATGATTGTTTGCGACACCACCTCTATAGAATTGGAGTGGTGGATTCCCCAAACTGTATTTTGTGTGATTTCAATTAGCCTATGACTTTTGAACATTTAAATAATTGTATTGCACTTTCTCGATATGAGGACATTGTTAAAAAGTACTAAACTAATGGCTTAAGAGCTAATGTTTGGCATTTGTAAAATAAAATAAACAAATAAAATATTTAAAAAAATACTTCTGTGTGTTAAATCAAGATTTTGTTTTTCTGAAAGATATCCACGTATGTTTGTTTGTAAATTTATGAACAGCATTCCGCGCAGAAACTTCAAAGAACGGTCGTTTCTAATATTAAAATATTTGAGAGTTTTGCAATTTCAAGAAATTTAATTCATAAAAAATATTAGTAAACAAAATTCGTATTTTTAAGTATTTAAAAAACTGACTTAAAATCTAATAAAGTTTGCGAAAGATGGAATAATTCCAATAAATGTTTATCATGCAAGAAGCTTGCCTAAATTCAACGACTCATCAAGCCGAGATGTATAAAACCGCCAGCTATTAACAATTCGGTCGGATTCAGATTCTTCAGATTCCAGGGAACGGTATTTTCGAGATTTTTCTGCCAATGCGTAACATAAATATGAGCCAGTTTCCATTTCAAAGCTTTTCATGAAAGCATATCTTTCCTTACACAGATACCCCTTGTATGATTAATTAATCTAACCATCATCAGGTACAAGTTAAATATGCAGAATGATGAAGCATGATTTCGACCGAAAATTAGATGAATTAAAAGTACGAGTAAAAACAGAACGTTTGAAATATATACATAAATAAGTGCAAAAACGAAATGATCGGATTTCATCCTGGTGCTTCCATTTTGTAATTTCTCCATGCAAAATTTAAATTGACTACTATACTACCTTGTTACAAAGTACGTAATGTAACCGCAACTAAATATCTCGCAATACCAGAATGGCCTTCGTTACTTGGGCAATAATTTCCACTGAGGGAAAAATCTATAATTTACAAAGGAAAAAAAAGTCCATAAATATCGTATATATTTAACAAAGAAATTCGTGATTCCATCTGCAAATTATGTGAATATAAATCTTATCATATCACTAAAAAGTGGCACAGTAAATTCTGGAACGTATTATGCCATCTGGCATCAAATTCTTTCCATATATGGTGTGTTAAAGTAATAGAATGGCATTACTTATTCCATGTGATATCACTGCATATATCATCTAAGCATGATTCGTATTTTTTCCAAACAACTTTTAACTAGAACATAAACCACCACAGTTTGTTTATATAGTCGAAAAAGGCAAAACGCTCCAATTGAATAAAGCAAAACATTTATTTGCCTAAGGGAAGTATGCGTTCGTAAGCACTTTCTAATGGAAACTGCTTCGTACTCAAGTCGCTTATGGTTTGTTTATTCATGCGGAAACTATAGAACACAAAGGTTGTCTGCATGAGAAATACGATGCCTTCAAGAAAGATGTCCTAAGTGAAATGGGCTCAAATTCACATTGCACATATGAAGAAGCTCACAAAAACAACCATACAGCTATCCATTTCTCAGCGATTCAAATCCCAGTAAAATACCGGTGTTTAGCGGCCTTTTAGAGTAGACCACAAGTGGGTACGAAAGATTTTCAGGTTGAGTGGTACCTAAAATGCTGCTAGAATATTCTGAAGGATTTCAAGGTGCCTTCATCTGCAGAATCAATTAATGGAAACACATGTCTCTGCGCAAGTGTGTTCTTATTCTTCTTATAGATACTTAAAATTAAGGGTAGGCAACATAAATGTATTGAAAATACCATAAAAACATTTACGGCTCTCTATAAGTAGTTATGAGTAAAACAAAACTGTATTAAGCTCATATTGTATATATTGTGTCTATAAAAGTCCTTACACGACCTTCATTTTTACAATCATTTGTCCTAGACATGCACTTCCAACTGCAAAAACATTCTGAATGAATCAAGTATTCAAGTTTTGGCAATTTTAAATTTAAAGAAAGAAAAAAAACAAAATTTGTAAAGAAAGAAATCTAACTTCTTAATATTGTATATAATCCTGTTGGAAGGAACAGGACTCCGTTTGACGCTGAGATCACAGCTATATGTATAGCCTTATCCTAACTCCAATGTACACTTAAACATTTTTCAAAAATTGTCGTACTCTCTGATTTTAAAGCTGCTCTTCTAGACGTTTCTGCCTTTGAATCACTAGTGTGTATTGATATTTTAAAAGGTTAGCAGTTTCTAAACAACATAGCTCAGGAGGACAAAGAAGTCGCCATGGATACCATCACACTATGGCCTTCATGGAAATAATAAGGCAAATTTTTAGGCAAAGAAAGTGGCCAGTATTCTCCAAATAACTGACAACCATATCTCTTTTTACATTGCCAAAAGTGTAATAAAAATTACAAGAGAGAAGCTTTTTGGAAAGACTTTACCGAAAGGAACAGTCATAAAGTATGAATTAACAAAATTTTTGACACTCCTTTATGGCTCAGAAGGAAATTTGTTGCTATCTTTTATCTTGTATTCGTATTTGTTCTTTTAAAACATCCGCATCGAATGACATTATCTTACCCCAATTTGTAAACTGTGCAACATTCTTAAGGAAATGGATGCATCACATTTGAGTCTTTGCCCTGCATTTAATGCTGTATCAATCTGGGAGAGATACTGGAAGCTGAGACACTAAATAGATTTACAGATCATACTCTGGACTCTTTTTTAGTTTCCCTCTTTTCCTTTATGTTTGCCTGTTCGTCTACAGTTGTTTTCGTAATCTGCCATTAGAATTTAAAAAAAAATCTTTTTATATGGTCTCCAAGTCTACGTAATTACATTTGTCAAAAGGTTACACTGAATTTTAAAAAATGAAACACGAGAGACTGGACTTCCTACTCGGGCAAACGCACGTGTACTCGGATACATTTCGGTCAAAGATTGTCACTTTGATTGATATGTTTAATTTTGGTTTTAAGTTTGAGATTTTATAAGTATTTTAGTACCAGAAAAACAAATTTATCGCTTTCTTCGAGAGGTCAGTTAAAAAAAATTAGGTAGTTCGAAGCTTTTTTTAAAATCTAGTAATACAAAAACTCATATTTTTTACTAAATTGATATTTTATAATTACTTACATGAACATATACACATTTCTTTTCTCAGTTTGTGTACAGCCCCTGAATTTTTAGAAAGCATGATCTGAAACTTTAAATATATAGGTCATTTTTTTGGTCGAGTCAAACCTTTGTCACTTTCCTTGAAAGGTCAGTTTTGTCGTGCTTCTTTGGATCAAACGTTTTGTGCTTCATTTTTTATCCATTGAGCCCCTTGAGTATAAACTTTTATCAAATATATATTATAAGGGGCCATAGGACCGTTTAAAAATATAGGCGTCGTAACTTTTACAAAAATTTTTAATTTAAAAATGCCAGTATCTGAATGTTTGGGTGCATTTACAACATTTTTGTATCTGGAAGGATGTGCGACTAATGTTTGCAAAAGCGAAAGCCACATAAGGACGTAAAGTGCAGACGTGTTTGAGTAATACGCCTGCGAAATATGCAACTCATGTTATAAAATTATTTTTAGAACCCCTTGAGATACCTTTCTCTATTATCTGGACGTTCTGTTATAATTTAAAAAATTTAAATTTGGATATTTTTTAAGGTTCCTGTATGTAGGCTTCTTATTGGCTGTCTACAAATCTCCAAATGCGTTAAGTCTGTTGTTGCTACCTACCAGTCTCAGTTGCCTGACAATGGGCAGCTCAAGCTTATGACGTTCATCGTGGCAAGGAATCAAATGCGCCTGCACTTCGCATGAAATTTGAACACTATATAGGTGACAGCCCGATTTTAGCTCAGTTCAGCTCCCAATTTTGAGGAAGAGCACCCCGGTGGGATGGGTCCTCGGGTCTTCCATCCCTGTTTCCCTGACCGTTAACCTCTTTAGAGGGCGCACAGACACGATGCATTTACAAACATCCACGTCTTCTCCGGGATTCGAATCCGGGCCCTTGGGTGCGGCAGTCAGAGTCACTAACCACTATCCCGATTGGGCGGTATATTACGTCTTCATAGATCAAGACACTAATATTTGAAGAACCTCTGTTCTGTTGTTATGCGCGTTATTTATATATGGCTTTAGGAACACCTGTACAATATCCCGACAGGAGCAAAGACTATCGTATTAAACTGTCGCCAGGAAAGTTTTTCATCTTTCTCATGTCAATGAGTTATTTTCTGAAACATTTGTCTGAACGTTATTCGACCTGAAACTGTAATGACAGATCCTAATCTAGTCGATGGTCGTATGATAATACATCTGAACACTGATAATTTTACCCTACTTCACATCCCGACAAATGGGCTGGGTATATAGGATATTGTTGCTGATGCGATATGATTTTTGTCATATTTTTTCTCACGTAAAATGTGGCCATCGGCTGAACGATAAATCGTTGGAGTTCAATCTGGGTTCGAATCCAAGCAAACGGGCTGACTGCAGGAGCGTTTTCGAGGTTTTCCCATGTGTAACATGGATATGAGAAAGTTTCCTTTAAAAATTAAATTAAAAAAATTTTTAAAAACTCCATAAAATCATCTTTCTCTTTAGGCAGACAGCTGTGTGCTTTGGCATAATTAAATAAAACCATATGTAACGTAAATACCAACCGCTTTTACTTTGCAATTCCTCCAAGAAGGTATCCTTTCCATTAAGTAGACAACACTAATATTGTTAAAGAAATTTAATATTCATTAATAAGCAACAGAAAGCGGCGTAACGGGGTAAATTTGAGGGACTGTAGTTTCGAAGGTGACTTGAACTTACCTCTTCAGTCCCAAAAGTGAAAATGATAAAAGTTATACATACGCCTACAAGAGAAGGAACCTGAAAATACGTGATTTTCCCAGCTGATAGAAAATGAAACTAGTGGCACCATCTATTAACCGAAAAGTAACTAAAGAAAAATTCTTGGAAAGCTGGCAGTAAAGAGATATTAGAATTGAGAGCTAATCGAACTGGGAAAGTGGAACAGTGTTAGGATTTTTTAGTCATATAGGAGTATATTCCTTTTTGTTATTATCACTCCCACAGCTAAAAAGCAAGGTTCTGTTTAATTTGCAAATCTACATTTCAGAAAATTTACCATGTAACGTAGATTTCTGTTGATTATTATTAGTTTCTTTGGCACTTAGTATTTAGTTTTTTCACGTTTTGTTTTCACCCTAATGTTCTTAGCTGTAATTTGCTAATCGAGAGAGTAACCTATTTTGTGTTTTTTTAAAAAAGGAAACTTACTTTAGCTTTATTTTTATTTATTTATTTATTTCAAAGAACTTGATTTAAAAGATTTAGCTGTTCATAAAGCACCTGTTCATGTCTTGCCGTTCATACCTGTTCAAATTTCTTTTTCAGTAATACAAGGGAGTAGAGAATGGGAAAAAATTCAGAAGTTTTACCTAATCCTTAAATCTCGGCTGTCAAATTTTTAACTAAATTATGCCAAATCTCTAAAAGTTTAAGAAATATTTTTAGACTTCGCTTATATTGTTGCTTAAAAAGAATAAATATAGTTAAGAATAGTTTTAGCTACCAGATATTATAGCAACGAAGGAACGCTTCAATTTTTTTTTAATATTTGGGCTTTATAAAATTGATTGGTGTTTTATATAGTGTTCTAAGTACCCAGACTTACAAAATTTCACATGAACAAAATCACTAGGGTATTCTAATAGGTCGGTTGTTTTATTGATGTTAGAAAATTTTATGTTTTACCATTGCTTGCGTCAGTTTATCATATATTATGTGAGGCTAACACAATATTTATCCTGAAGAAGTCTGGAAGATAACTAGTTCTAAGACTATTTTAAGTTAGGTTATTCGAATCTGGTAAAATGCACGAGGGCTGTCTACCTGAGAGAAGTGATACCTTCATGGAGAACTTTCTAAGCTAAACTGATGGTGTTCGTGTTACACATAGGGAAAGGCTTATTCGCATAGGTGCTAAACCCGATCAAACTACCGATATTCGGTTGTCTTAGCGACTTGGCCGCTGGTGGGGCTAACGAGTTCTAAGCTATACCTCCCTGGTCATAAGTTACGTAGTATCATATTTCCAGTTACTGTAATAGATTGCTTTCATTGTAATTCAGTGAATGATTAAACAAGAAAGTAAATTTACTTTATGTTATATTATTGTACTTTTATACCATTACAATAGTTTGCTTATTGGTGCTAATTTAAATTAAAATATGATTCTTAAGAATTTGTAAAAATTATCAATAATGAATGATACACAAATTACATTTAAACCCGTTAAAGAGTGAAGGTAGAAGTGACAGCATAGTAGTAGTTCCTAGGTTTGGTTACATACGACTTACACAAATATTTCGTCTTTTTCTTGTGTGTATAATCAGTTAGAAAATCCTCCAATAAGGCATCCGTTATAAGGTAAATAATTTTTGCGCGTTTTTCTATAATCAATTAGTCAGTGAATAAATATTATTTATAGTATTTTGTCATTTACCTAAGCGATAGCTTTAACATTAAAATAAATTCTAGTGTTTAATTTTTAGAATCAAATTACGTTATGTTATTAAAGAGCTAATTATCCAAATTACTTGGCAAATAGCCATTTCTAAATGCTGTTTAATCGTGCGACAAAAAATCTTTAACATACATTACCTGGAAAATAGTCAATGTTAGAAAGCATTCTAACGCTTGTTGCAGAAGCTTTTCATTCCTCTTTCAAATTATAAAATCACACTGCATATCATTATAATAAACTGAGAGACTTAAAAACAATATATACACTCTTTAGTAAATTTTATCTTTATTTTATTTTATAATAATATATTTACTTGATGTAATCTGAAATTTTGCTGAAGAAATAATTCATAACATCAGCATCAATTATACATTTAATAGTACGATCAATAGAAGATAATAATAATAAAAGGTTAATAAAAGATAATAATAATAATAAATTTAATAAAAGATAATAAAAGATAAAATTAAATGAATAATTTAATAAAAGATATCTTTACAGTCGTATATTATATACACAAGTTACGTAATTGTTACTTATTGACATAAATAATATGTGTTGTCTTACCTAAAGCTTTTGTAATTTTTTCAACAATGTTAAGACAATACATGTTAAAGGAAATAAACAGTGATTTTTTGATAAGATCTATATATATAAGGAAGAAAGTCTCTTTATGTGTCCTCTAATAGTCCGCACTACTATAGCTATCGTCACCATACTTTCTACAATTCTTTTCTGGGTCCTGGAAAAGGACGACATCCACTTTTTTTCAAAAAAAAATTTACCTAATATCAGAGATATTAATTATAAGCTCGGAAAAACGATCATTTTCGCCCTCATTTTTCCAAGTGGCAACAGTCTCGCAAGCTGGAGATGAAAATCTGCTTTATTTCTAAAGCTGTTGCCACTGCTCTCTTTCAAATCCTCCTAAAGTTTGTTAATAAAAAATTTCTAAGTTTCACGATGGAATAAAAATAGCATTGTCAAACATTACATAC
Source organism: Stegodyphus mimosarum (assembly GCA_000611955.2). Taxonomy (NCBI): domain Eukaryota; kingdom Metazoa; phylum Arthropoda; class Arachnida; order Araneae; family Eresidae; genus Stegodyphus; species Stegodyphus mimosarum. The sequence continues at coordinate 331,885 of KK116739.1, read as the reverse complement.
ATTATTCCCGATTTCAAAAATTCGTGAGAAGCCATTTCGACTATTCCCATCTTCGTACGACTTTAAACAGCCGAAATATTAATTAAAAACTCTGAAAGGGCTAATTTTCCCACTCAATTTTACGAGTGGCAACAGTCTTGCCCGTCGGAGATAAAAATGCTTTATTTCGAAATGTGTTGCTACTGCTGGTAGAGCGTAGAGTTTGTTAATCAAAAATTTGTAGGTTTTATAAAATCTATATATATAAAGAAAGAATGTCTGTTAGTGTGTTTGTTTGTTCGCGTTATTGGTTTCTGATTAATTATGATCAACTTTTCCCACATTTAATCAACTAAAATTGAATATAAGTGACATATTGGATGGAACTTCAGCTTTTACGACCATTTGATTAGAAAGACGAACATCATTAAAAACTGCGTACCATTGTTGCTGATATAATGAAACAGAATTGACTTATTTTTCTATCGAAATCGTTTGTATGGGTTCCATATCGCATTCAGACTGAAAAATGTATGACTATGAATCGTATTTTTTACATCGTTTTTAGAGAAGGACTACAGCAGTATCGTTCTCTCTGTTGTTAGATGCATTATTCTCAATCTATAATAATTTAACTGGCATCGGGTACTTCCGCTAGTGATACATAAAATAAAGTAAAAAACAAATAAAAATAAAAGCAAAACTCAACGTAACTAGCTACTGACTTTTATTTTTATAGATAGCAATAAAATTGTTGAATGTCGGTAGCTCTGACGGGTTGAAGTTCCGGAGGACAGGCTGGCTGCTTGAGAGTTTCATCATTTTTCCATGTATTACGTGAATATGAACCAGTTTTTTTAAACGTTCTCCGCGAAGGCCTGTATCTTCTTAGACAGATAATCTTCTCTTGTATTTACGTAATTGAAATAATTCAATCTAAGGCCTAATTCAAAAATTCAAATAATTTTGCATTTCGATGGAGTGGGAAATTGAAACAATAGCTATTTCTCAACTCATTTGAATGATAATACATGATAACGTGACATATTATAATGTAATGGTTTTAATGCAACAAAAAATTATGGAAAGACTTTGATAAAGATATTTTTAACATCAAACTTCAAGTTTCCAAATTTTGGACTAAGTTTATCCTACAAATTAAATAATGATATCATAATTAGAGCACATATCATTAATGGGTTTAGGTTTCTGCGTGTATTTAACCTACTATTAAATTAAGAACATGTCAAGCTGAAATTGTTAGATCAGTATCGACATGAGAAACGTTTTTATAGCATCTTTTCAAATATTTTGGTTCATTACTTTACTTTATCATGTATCTGGCACCCGCGTAGACTTCGCAGATCTTGCCTACTTAAAATGCCCCTCGATGATCTTTCAATAATCTATCACTTAATTTTTAAGGATTTCGCAAACAGGCGTTCCTTACCATGTTGCTATTCCACAAACCAAAAGATCTTAATTTATCTTTTAAATCTAAGCAATTTGTAATTGCTCAAAAAATAAAAAATAAAAGCTTTCTCAATAATTTAAATCTCTAATATACGCTTTTAACAAGTTGTATAACTGATTGATACAATTTAATACAATTAATTCATAATGCTTACATTAATACCTTTAGAATTTTTGTAATTTATAAAAGGTGTTTCTAATTAATGTATTATACACACGAGTACCGAAACTTTTGCCTTTAATAATAGTTTTTCTTTCCTTAATTCATGAGATTTTTTATATAATTACTCCTTTTTTTTAAATGCATTGATGATATAATACATTTGCCTTGTGATAGCAGATAAATATATAAATACACGCAAATTAAAAAACAGGTATATTGCTTTATAAACTGTGCAAAATAAGCATAATGAAATGTTAATTTGTATGAACGTTCGTAGTATTACTGCAGCTGATAAAAGATTTTCCTTTAATTACGATGCGTGATCTTTATATATGACGAAAATCCTCAACTTCTGATACCTTTTATAATATAATAAAATTTCGAAATATCCAAAAACATGCTATAATAATAATGTTTTAATAATAATTCACATTAATTAAAAATAGTATTACGATAAAATTAAATTCAAATTGAAGTTTTCAGGATTTTAATTAATTTTGAATAAGATACTGAGTAAATGCTGAAAAATAGTAAAATAATTTCAGTTCTTGGTCATCCCAAATTTAAAAGTTAAAATTTTATAAAATTTAGAAATGCTTTCTATTAAAACTTTTTATTTTCCTTAAACAGAAATAAAAAAAAACTGTGTTATAATAAAAGTTTAAAAAATGTGTGGTAAGGTAAAAAATGTATGGCTCAACTATTTATTACCTTTCAAATGTTAAATTCTGAATCTGCAGGTATAGGAACACTTTTTAAAATTTTTTATTGATCTTACTACTCCTGATATCAATAATACCAATCAATAATGAATAAAAGACTCGATTCATTGAACTGTCGGAATTTCTTTATATTAATCAAATACTGACAATTGACTTCCTGTACAGCCATTATCACGATCCCTGAGGATGTCCTATATTTCCGGCATTCTCTACCTTGACCTGTGGGGCAATGCGCAGAAGAATGCGACCAGCCAGCTTCACTTGAGGCTGGGAGATTCCTCTTTCCCCTCAGGACGTTTAAGAAAGTCAAGAGAAAGACCGTCTTGACCTCAGCAGAAAAATGCGCCAGGGGCTGAAATGTGATGTAATTGGTGGATTTATATATAGCAATCTCGGCTAGACTGTCGATAGCTCCGGAGGACATTGAGGCCCAGCTGAAAGGGATTACATGCTGATCACAGCTGTGATAGTTTTAAACTCGGGAAATAACATGCGATTAATGTGATTTCTTTCTGTAGTTTAGATTTGTTAAAAGTGAAAAAGATTTCCGATTGGTCAAAATGAGAGGCATTGTTTTCGTTTTTGATCATATATTTATTTTTTTCGTTTTAAACTACGTGTTTCTTTCAATTATGATTTGATACCTAATATAAAATATACGCTGTATCACATTTAAAACGTTTGAGGAATTTACTAGGATTTAAAATCAGGTTTCTTGACTAACTGATTTAAGCAAAGCAGGAGAGAATTATCTGTTCATAAGGAGGACTATTTAAGGGATTGAACTGTATTATTTATATTATGGCAAAGTACTAGATGGCTATTTATCTAAGGGGGAAAGCCTTCGAGGAGGAGTTTTCAAAGGGGAACCAGCTTCGCATTCACATTATGAAAATCATAAAAACATCCATATTGCCAGCCAGTTCTCCTGGATATGAATACGCTTCGAAACAGTACTTCTGAGTGGTTTTTATAAATTGGCCACTGCGAGATCAAGGGGCTCTTTAAAGATAATTCGGCTCAAGTTTATGCAGAAATTGGGAAAGCCAGGAATCTGTCTCCGCTTTATGTTAAAATTGGAAAAGTCAAGGAAACGCCCACGAAACCCAGGCATTAGTGGATTCGAATATGTGTCGAAATATCAGTGTTCAAGATTTTATCCAAGTGGTCACTAATGGTCAATTTAAAAATAAAACAAACATTTAACAAGGTTTGACCTTGCTAAGTAATAAACTGTAGCTGGAGGAAGACTAATTCGGGGTCCTTCTTCTTCAAGGAGCACCTAATTAGAGAAAATAGATTAAAATTAATAAAAAAGAGAATTAAAAATCATAACATCCTCTTTCAAGTAAAAAATCAATAGATTGAAAAACTGCGAGATAAAATATTCCGAAATAGGACAAACAATAGCAATATGAACGCTACTTAAGGTAATATTTTAATAATGCTACTTAAAATCATTTTTGAGCTAGTTAAAATAATTTTCATATTACGGCAGTACACAAATAATTGTTAAGTTGTGTATTGTAAGCTTGAAAAGCCAAGAAAGTTATTATTTGAGGATGTTTTAGCGACAGAAGAATATAAAATTTAAATTAATTAACTTTTTGTTTAAATACATTTTGATTTTTGCATTTTAATTTCAATATCATTCATTAGATAGGTAGGCATATCAGTTTAAAAACAAAAAATTCAGCAGAATCTTTCGAAGTTAGAATTATTGTATTTGAAAGAACGTGTTCACTAATTTCTCAAAAGTATTTCACGCAGATATTCGAGTGATTTTTCAGTTTAAAAGAACTTCAAAATATTGCAATCCAAATATTTAGAGTCAATGTGAGACCAATCATTTAGACACATATGTTTCGATTTTCATAGCAGCCACGTCATAAATAATGACATTATGCAACATTTCCTAGACAGAACATGTAATCTAATTTTTACAGATCTGATTATGTGTATGACCCCTTTAGTAAGATTTGCCCGAAAGCATCTTTCCTAAGCCTTTGCGTACATAAAACAAATCCGAAGTCTACAGAATCGAATAATTTCTTCTTAATTATTCAATTAAAAATGATAAAACGGGTATTAACAACACATTTCTTTTGAAAGGATTCCGGTTGTAAGTATTATAATCTTGTTTATGAAAATGTCTAAATATTTTACCTCACTGAATGCTCCCCTTCTAGGTAAAGCGTAATTAATCTTAGGAAACGAATAATCAGTATGGATGCAGAAAGGTTAACTACACATTCTTCATTAACATGAAAAGTTTTTATTTTTATTTATTAACTCGAAACCTTTCAGCAGGTGACTGTAATATTGAAAACTTCCACAAATATACTTCATTTTAATACTTCTGAATATTAAGTCTGCACTCTTTCTCTTCGAAATATTTAATATATTCCCTGGCATTCTATTCGTAGCATCAGCTATTTTGCACTCTTGTCTTTTCAAACTTGTTATATTTTGTTTACATGCAGTTTACTTCGATGTAGCTTAACACTAAAAGAAAGAGAAAATAACGGAAACCAACTGAACTTGGTCTCTGTGCAACTGGTCTGACTTAAAAAATTTTCAGTCGAAAAGGAAAAAAAAAGTACTTGCGTTTACAAGAGTGACAAGTTCAATTCTGATAAAAGCAAAACTCCTACTACATGCATATGAAATTTTTTCTCGTTGTGCAGCTGCGTTATTATAGTAGTTGTCAAATATGGAAGACTTGACGCATATCCACATTTTGAGTTGACAGTTTGTTCGATGAAGAAAAATTATCAGTTGCGAAGACGTCAGCACGCAGCACACATCCAATACTAAGTTATTTTGCTCCAAATCTTTGCTGTCTTTCCTTCCAGGCCATTTTGCCGATATCTTGGACATCATCTTCTTTGATCCACAAAAAGCCCACCGCATTGCTTCAAATTATCTTATCCCCAAATTAATTACTTTCAGCTAAGTCAGCGTTTATTTGGCTAACACCTGAGGACAGCGTCAAGTTTCGTAATGAAATTGCACTTTCAAAGCAGTCAACTTGAACACCTCCAAAGCTAGTAATTTAGGGCTGTAGATAAAGACAGCTCCATTTCAAAGCTAACACATCAGATGGACACAGAGATATTACCGAAATTCGGCAAGAATGTCTCCTGCTAGATCTCGGCAAGTCTACCAGTTTTTCTATGATACTAATCTTTCTGCTTTTTTTCACAACTGATTAATATATATGGTGTAAGAAAATGTGCAGTTTAGAAGATCTTTGGGAAACTGAAATCTGAATAAATGGAGCTGACTTGATTTCTATATCAGTAACATTATTCTGGATACGATACAGAAATTCCATACTGTAACAAAAAATATACATTGTTTTATCGATTGAAATCACAGCTGAGGGAAGAAGGGTGATACATAAATCTTTTTTTTACCGAATTTGCTCTTTTTTATACAATAGTTTTGATAACAAATAATGTATAGTTAACTATCTAAGCTTAACTCGCCACTTAAACTTTTAAATTGTTGATAATTCAACAACTATTGCATGCAGATTAACTAAAGGCATAAAAACCTTAACCGGAATAAAAAACCCACATCATTCAATCACTTTTAAAGCAAAAAAAGCACAATTTACCCAACATATAACAATACAAAAAAACTGAGCCCAATGAGCCAGGTAGCAAGTGGGAATATATATATAAGTAAAGACATAAAGTAAGAAATCTAAAACCGGTTTGACAAAGACCAAAACTAGAAATTCACAAGTAATAAATTTCATAAAATCCAAATAAGAACTTAATCAATGCTAAAGCTAAAAATTTTTAAACAAGTAATACCTTAATTAAAAAAGGAACAAATTAGAAGATGAATTGAATTAATTTTATTACTACTTCGTCAGGAGGAAGAACACTGAAATCAATTGAAATTTCTCTTCCACAAAAATCCTTGCTTTTCTGTAACCAGAGTTAGCCGATACGTCAAAAAAAAGTCTCTTCTGAATCCTTTTTAAGTCCATTTTATAACCCTTTTTGACAAAAACAGTCTTCTGTTCTGTCCGTATGTACAGATGTCATTCAAAAACATCTTTCAAATGATTTCGAAAGAGGTTGAAATGCATATTTACACTGAAATATGATACCCGAAATTTTTCGCAATTACAACACTTCCTTTATTTCATACAAAAAAGTAAAAATTTTTCAGCTTGGAAATTCCTTTTCAACTGCAGCTGTATTTTTAAAGTGTAAATTATCGTCTACTACTTACCAGTTTTGTTTTGACTCAAAATGGCGCTTTGAAAGAGGCAGTGGATGGAAGACAACGTTCGTGTTCTTTCCGAAGAAATTTATTGGTATCTATTTATTAAAAAAGCTTTGAAAGCCACGGTTTCTCAATATCTAAATCTTAAACACAGTCGATTGAAGAAAGGAAGGGGGAAAATCGCCAGAAGAAGTTTGGCTTAAAGTGGAAAAATTGTTCCAAATAATGCCCAAGAAAAAAAACGATGTTTTGAACGTTGCAAAGGTAAGATCTTTGATGTTAAGAGAGAATTCAAGTTGCGAAAAGTTCACAGTTGCGAAAACATTCAAATGCTCATAGCCAACTGTAAAAAGCGATTAATGTTGATTTGAATCTTAAAAAGGGCAAAAAGTATAATGTGCATCGTCTTTCTGCACGACATATCGCCTAACGCATAACGCGCTTCGGAAATCTTTTTGAAAAACCTTTATCCGGATAAAAATTCAAAATTTTTATCACAGTTTATAAATTTTGGGTGTATTTAAATAACTGTAATAAAAAAAAGGTTCATTTATTATTATCGAAGAGGAGAAAAAATCTTAAAACATAGTTCAAAGAATTAAAGAAAGTTTGCCAAAGGTATTTATGATTGTTGCTGGTTTTTCATGTAACTGCAATTTAAAAATAAAGAGAATGTGGAAAAATGCTAAGATCAATTCCACGAATTATAAGGTATTCTCCTCTCTGCATGCTTCCGTGGTGTAACAGATAGCACACTGGTGGAGTATTCGAGAGGCCCAGATTCGAGTCCTGGCGAGGGCTTGTTCATTTTTCATGTCTTCTGCTTTAAAAATAACCTAATGACTCTATCAGAAACATATTCTATACCGAGTTTCCAAATATAAAAAGTCTTCTCTTTACCCACAGTACCATAAATCAGTAGAATGCATCAAGACAAAGCAAGCAGCCACATATCCACTTCCACTATTAATTTCCTGGAAAAGTTGGAAGAAAAAACGGGTATCAGGGTATCAAGGCAATATCATTCACTCATATCCCTAACTAAAACTCCGGATCTGACACCCATGGATTTTTGCTCTTTTGGACTTTTAAAAAGTGAGTTGTCCAAACGTCGGCTCACAACCCTCCTTGGACTTTGGAAAGCTGTTCAAGAGGAATGGGATAAAATATCTCTTCCAATGCTAGAAAGGGCTTTATTATCTTTGGAATTACGTTGTCGAAATAGTGAATAATTATTATGGCTTATCAAATAGAACATTTAAAACACAAGAGGTTTAGCTAAAATATTTTAGTAAATGCAATGAAAATCGCCAAAAAATGTGCGAACAGTCTCTTATATTTCTAATGGCAGTAAGTAATAAAACGTAAACAGAAAAAGATCTGGAATAACATAAACTGTGTGTTTAAAATACAAGCACTACAAATATTAATTTACAACAACGCATTCTTTACATAATAAAAGGAGAGGGGGAAAAAAGGCTACTTCAATATACACTCACGTTTGTGAAAATTGCAACACCATGAAGGACTTACGCGAGTGAGCTGAAATTTTCAGGAAATGCAAAGTAGCGCATGATATGCAAATGATTAGAATTGCAAATCCGTAGCGCATGCGTATGCTGAGCAGCGCCCTCTGAACGGCTGATGGATCCGAATAAATAGACGGCTGTAGCGAGGTGTGTATGGTTATCGGTGGTTATCTGCTAGTGGTAAACGTTAACTCAATCTGTACTTATGCCTCGTTGACGAAAGAGAGCGAGATTTGAACAACTTACAGAGTTTGAACGAGGGAGAATCATCGGCCTTCGTGAAGCTGGATTGTCGTATCGTGCAGTAGCCTCTCGTGTGCAGCGTAACAGCAGCACAGTGATGCGCGTTTGGAAGCAGTGGACGGACGAGTGTCGGACAACTCGGAAATCCGGGAGTGGACCCCGAAATGTGACGTCAGCTCGCGATGATAGACACCTGGTCCGCATGGCGCGGACGGACCGTACAGCTTCCTCTAGACAATTGGCAGCACTGTGGTCAATAGCTACAGGTGTTTCATTGTGTGCTTCATCAATTCGTAGACGTCTGCTGCAGTGTGGACTGCGCGCACGGACTCCTTTATACAGGATCCCCCTAACGCACGACCATCGCCGCCTGCGGCTACAATGGGCCAATCAGCATAGAGACTGGCGTGCTGATTGGCAGCATGTCGTGTTTTCTGACGAATCCCGCTTTAATTTGTGGTACCATGATGGCCGCATTCGTGTCAGACGCTATGCCGGTGAACGCCACCTTCCGGAGTGCATTATCGAACGCCACAGTGGACGAACACCCGGAGTTATGGTCTGGGGCGCCATAGCATATCATAGACGATCTCAATTGCTACGAATTGTGGGCAATCTGAACAGCAACCGGTATATCCGTGAAGTTCTACAGCCCGAAGCTGTTCCCTTCCTTCAAAGCTTGCCAGGCGCTGTATTTCAACAGGACAATGCCCGCCCTCATACTGCTCGGATTGTTAAATCCTTCTTTGCAGCGCAGCAGGTACAGCTTCTTCCTTGGCCTGCGTGTTCCCCGGATATGTCGCCAATTGAACATGTGTGGGATGTCATTGGTCGGCGTCTTGCTCGTGATCCTCGTCCTGTTGCGTCTGCAGACGAACTTTGGGTACGCGTACAAACGATATGGAATGCTCTTCCTCAGTCAGACATTCAAACTTTGTTTGACTCCATGCCACGTCGTGTAGCAGCACTTATTGCGGCGCGTGGTGGCCACACAAAATACTGATTCTGATCTCTTGTTCTTGTTTGTTTGCTTTGAACATTTAATCATTTATTTGTACCACTACCACTCAACTGTGTATTAAATTGCATTCAATTATAACGATTCCTTCTTGGTGTTGCAATTTTCACAAACGTGAGTGTATTTGAATTTGCCGAAAACTTTGAATGCTTCTCCTCCTCCCTCTCCAAAAATTCTTTAGGGATATTGTTCAATAATTCAAAGCAACAAGAAAATAAATAAGGACCAGAGAGACTTCATTACTGTTAAGAAGAAGTACTGAGGAGACTAGAGCATCCGAATTTCCAGAAGAGTATTTCATTTTCCATAAATTGCTCCTCCGAGAATACTGCCATTCTAGATAGCAAAGATCTGAACAAATTCGATGTTTCTGCAAGGAAAGAGATTCTGCCTATTTTATGAGGCTTCCCATTCCAATTACGGAAGGATTTCAAGAAAAGCTTACTACGCTACTTCATATAACTCATGCGATATAAAATTCGGGAAAGGGATGTTCATTAATTTGAATTGTTTCCAAACTCTAGCGGTAAACTAGTTCTCCCATTCTTCTAACAGCTAGAATAAATTTCATAATGATATGTAATTTGCAACTGGAAGGATAATGATCTATCAAATTAATAGAGAAATATTAGACGCAGAACATAAATATCATAAGGGCAGTTTTCATTAATAATTGTTCAAAAATAATTTCATTCTTTGACGTTTATTAAAAAATATTGGTAATATTATTTCGTTAAGTTTCTAATAAAAGCATATACTCGGAGGAAAAATGTAAAAAAAGTTCTAAAATTAAATGTTGTATTTTTATGTCCAAAATAACGGAAGTATTGTAATCGCGGAAATTTCGGGTATCATATTTCAACGAAAATACCCATTTTAACCGCTCTCGAATACGATGCTGTTGCTTAACATCTATGCTTACAGACAGAATAAAAGCCACGTTTTACTTCCTTGTACGAAGTAAAAATGAAGTATTGAAATCTCGAAAAATTTCGGGTACCATATTTCAACGAAAATATCAGTTTTGATCGCTATCGATTGCAATTTTAAAATATTTTTCCGCGATATCTGAAAGTAAAGACAGAATAAAGAGTTCCTTTCCCCTCCCCTCCCAAAAAAAATTATAAAACTGATTTAAAATAGATTCTGAAGAGAATTTTTCGTCGCGTCTGTGCGTATGTATGTATGGATGCATCTCGTGTAACTCAAAAACGAGTAGCCTCAGAACGTTGATATTTTTTATATAGGACTGCTATAACATACATACATGCACTTCCTATTTTGGGTGCAATCAGCCTAACCAAAAGTATATAAATATATGTATATAAATATATCCCCTCTGTTACTCGGCTTAGTAATCTGAGTTTCTTTATGCTTATATATTAGTAAATTGGGCTTTTTTTGCTTTAAAATGATTGACTTATGTTATTCCTATCTTCTGATGAAGATATGAATGAAGCTCATATTCACTTCTGATGAAGGTTTTTACGTTTTTAGTAAATCTGCATGTAGTAATTGCAGAATTAGCAACAATTTAAAAGTTGTTTAAGTGCGGCTAAGCCTAATTATTATTAATATAGCGGCCGTATTTGTTAACATTTGAAACTTAGCAGAATAGTGGATTTGTTGCCAATCTAGAGAACCTAAGCCTCACAAAAACAAGGTAACGCCTTCTTTTATTATCGCGAATTAAATCATGCTTAATCCATTCTGGAATTTATTCCAAGAAATAAGTGTTTAGGATTTACTTCGTGATTTTTAATATAGGTATTTTGAGTTTTTATGTATTTTTGCCTTGTCTCGAAGTGAGAACTGAATTAATTGAATGAGAAATACTAAATCGTCTGTGAAAAACTGGTTCTTTTTTTTTTTGTTTGTTTAATTTCTTTTATACATCGTTTAAGATTTATTATAGTATTTGAATAGAACGTGTGGCAACGATTAGATAATTCTTCAGGTGGTATAATTTTTTGTGCATTATGCGTTATAAAATGAATGAGATGTAACACTGTTAAGTGAACCTAGCGACAGAGTGTCAAGAAAAAATGCGTATAATTTAATGTTCCGTGTAAGGAAATCATGTGGCGTACACATCAGATTTTTTATTCTAACATGTTGGTAAATTGTGCATTTTGTTGCTTTAAAATTGTTGAAGTTTGTTGTTCTTATGTTCCGGTTAAGGGTTTTATGCCTTTAGTTAATATGATGCAATAGTTGTAGAATTATCAACAACTTAAAAACGTTTAGGGGTCGCTATGCCTAATGAAACCGCCATTTGTTTACGTTTGAAAGTTTTATTAGTGGTACATAAATGTACCAAGTCAGTTGATGTACCAACTTCAGTTTCGTTTTGCTAAGTGAGACCAAAAGTTACTTTCAGTTTTGTGAACCGAAAATTTTGTCTTCCTCTCTCCTGGCTGAACTGCATGATTTTGCGTAGAAACTCCAATTTCAGTTGTGAAATTGTTTTTTTTAATTGTATTTGGTACTTTACGGTTTGTTCTGTATTTTACAAGCTTTAATGAAAGTGTATCAGTTTTTATGTTTTTTTTATGTACTTTTCACCTGGCCTGAAAACGCCTGATCTTAGAATAGGAAACTTAAAAAAGGGTGTAAAGAAAAAAATATGATGTGTACACCACATCACTTCCTTGTACGAAATATTAAATTTTACGCATTTTGCATTTTCTTTAATCTTATTGGATTGAATTAAATCTACTTCATTGTAGAGCATAAACCACAATAGAATAAATGCACTCTTTAAAATTCACTATATTTGTTTACCACCGCGACATTCTGAAGCTAGCTTCAGTTAACAGCGTTACATCTCAGTCATTTTATAACTCATCAAAAATGCAAAAATTTATGTATATCATCTGAAGAATTACCTAATCGTTGCTACATGTTCTATTCAAATCCTCTAATAAATCTAAAACGGTAAAAAAAAAAAAAGGGGGAAAAAAAAAAAAAAAAAAAAAAAAAAAAAAAAAAAAAAAAAAAAAAACAAAAAAACAAAGAAAGAAAGGAAACGAAAAAGGGGAAAACAAGAAGAAAAAAAAAACAAGGGAAAAAAAGAAAGAAACAGTTTTTCGCAGACGATTCAGTATTTCTCATTCAATTAGTTCAATTTCACTTCGCGACAAGGCAAAAATAAATACATAGAAACTCAAAATATATATATTAAAAATTACGAAGTAAATTTTAAACACTTATTTCCTCGAATAAATTCCGTAGTGGATTAAGCATAATTTAATTCGCCATAATAAAAGAAGACGTTATCTTTAATGTTGCGAAGAGAGATTGATTGGCAACAAATCCAATATTCCCCTAGGTTTCAAATGTAAACAAATACGTCCGCCAAGAGAAAAGTGATTACGCTTAGCCGCACTTAAACAACTTTTAAATTGGTGATAATTCTACAAATCTTGCATGCAAGTTTACTAAAGGCATAAAAACCTTAACCGGAAGATAAGAACAACATAATTCAATCCTTTTTAAAGCAAAAAATGCACAATTTACCAACATATAAGAATAAAAAACTGAGCTCTCTGAGGACTGAGTGGATACATAAATTTATACACATTTGTTGCGGTCGATTGCAACCAAAATAGGAGGTGCACATCTATCCGCACTTAAACAACTTTTAGATTGTTGATAATTCTACAAATATTGCATGCAGATTTCCTAAAACCCTGAATCAGGAGATAAGAACAACATAAGTCAATCATTTTTAAAGCAAAAAAAGCCCAATTTACAAGCGTATAAGCATAAAGAAACTGAGAGCACTGAGCCGAGTAACAAGAGGAGTTATATATATATATACATATATTTATATACTTTTAGTGCTGCTGATTGCAACCAAAATAGGAGGTGCACATCTACATATTATAGTAGTCCTGTATAGAAAATTTCAACGTTCTGAGGCTACTCGTTTTTGAGTTATGCGAGATACACTGCTCGACATTGAAAATGCAACACCAAGAAGGAGTCGTCAGAAATTTATGCAAATTTTAGAGTAGACGTCGTCACTCAGTTACGCGAATGATCTGAAATGCGCAGCTCTCCGACACACGTGAAGCAAGATATAAGGGAAGGAACGTGCAGAATGGGCAATATTCGTGTCGTTATTTCTACCAGACGAATTATCGAACAAAGTTGGTTATTATCCCGGAGGATACGCGTAATAGGACAGAATGCCAAGCGGCCGTCAACGAAGGCACTTCCAGCAGATAGACGATTTTACGAGGGGTATGGTGATCGGACTGAGAAGGGCGGGTTGGTTCTTACATCAAATCGCAGATGATACCCACATGGATGCGAGCACGGTGCATTGGCTATGGCGAACATGGTTGGAACAAGGGAATGTGGGAAGAAGGAGGGATGCAGGTGCAGCCACAGTGGCATCAGCACGCGTGGATCGACGCATCCGCCGACAAACTGTTGCGGTCTCGCACGTCAACTGTACCGCGATTCTGCAGCATGTGCAAGATACCCTGGATGTCTCATGGATTGGTTGAACGTGGCCTGCACTCACGGCTTCCGTTAAGAAGACTGCCATTGACCCCACAGCATAGACGCCAATGTTTAGAATGGTGCCGAATTGGAGCGATGTGGATGACAGACTGACGAAACTTCGTGTTCTCAGATGAGTCATGCTTCTGTTTATCCAGTGACAGTCGCCGCATACGTGTGTGGCGTCGACGTGGAGACAGGTCTAAGCCGGCGGTAACTGTGCAACGGCCCACCACGCGACAACGTGGCATAATGGTTTGGGGCGCTATTGCCTATGATTCCAGGTCACCTCTAATTCGTATTCAGGGCACTATGACGGCCCAACAACACTTGAATAATGTACTGGACCGGTGGCAATCTCCTACCTTCAGGTGCTGCCTAATGCAAGTTTTCAG
>KK116739.1:227002-313301 GCA_000611955.2 Stegodyphus mimosarum | reverse complement strand
GAGCATTATGGTCTGGGGAATGTTTTCCTGGCATTCTCTAGGTTCACTGATCATTGTGGAAGGCACAATGGATCAATACAAGTACGCATCTGTCCTTGCGGACCATGTTCACCCCTACATGCGCATTGTTTTTCCTCAGGATGATGGCATCTTCCAGCAGGACAATGCGAGGTGCCATACAGCTGCCAGTGTACGTGCGTGGTTCGAAGAGCACCAGGATGAGTTTACCGTCCTCCCCTGGCCAGCAAACTCACCTGACTTAAACCCAATCGAGCATCTGTGGGACCATCTCGATCGAGTTGTTCGCGCCATGGATCCTCAACCGCGTAATCTAGCGCAGCTGGCCACGGCATTAGAGTCGGCATGGCTCAACATCCCAGAGAACACCTTCAGGGACCTATGTGACTCTCTTCCTGCACGTCTCGCAGCAGTCCGCTCTGCGAAAGGTGGTTATTCTGGCTTTTGACAGATGGTCACATTAATGTGACTGGACTGTGTATTTTATAGTAACTACTTATTTTTTGTATTTGTTTATATTATTTCATGTATGTATTTTTTATGATTTTGCCAGTTTTATTGTGCATTTGACACATCACCGGTATACATTTTACACTTTCATTTTTATTCATAGCATTTATTTTGTTTAATGAAAAACTAAATATGTAGGGGTGGTATCCTTAATTTTACGAACAAAAAATTTAATTAAAAAATTTGTATTTCAGATTAATTAAGGTAAACATAAACATTGGTGCGCCAGATGCCAGTTGAAGTATAAGATTCAGATTAAACTGCCGCCTGTAGATGTTTAAATCTGAAAATAATAGATCAGCTACGTAAAATATTTTACTTTCGAATTAATTTAGAATTTATTTGAGGGAAGAATTTTTGACTGTATACTGTCACTCTCAGCCAAAAGCTATTGAAGGTTTTTCACCAACTTTTAAATTTTAGTAATAAAAATTATTAAAGTATTAAAATTATTTTGTTCTTAGTTCTTAATTCAAAAAATTATATGGATGATTATAATTAAATTTCGTTGTAATATATATATATATATACTATATAAACATAAGGTAAACAAAATGGGAAAAAAGTCGGGGTAGTTCTTATCATTGTGAGATTATATTTAGTAATTTCAGACAATCCGGGTTTAATGTTTTAAATACTAACGTTCTATTTGAAGAATTAAGCAGAGGGGGAAAAATAGCTTTATTTGTGTTTCTCCCGTTTACATTTTTTTCCAAACAACTTTTATTACCTGCTCCAAATTAACTTTTAGATAAAACAAATTTCCAGCTTTAATATTTAATCTAATAATCTAATAATTTCGCACTTTACTACCAATTAACACGAAGCAATATTAATACCGTAAACAATTTTCCCTAAGATGAGATAATCTTTTTAACAAAAAATACATAAAATATTTCTAATAATAATTTCGTACATATATATGTAATGAAAAGACTTTGCAATATGGATGGCGTAAAAGATAGAATGTTGAATCAGTAATAAACAGCAACCTTGGTAGTCGAGGCCTATTTAAATATTCATCTTCATTTCAATCGACATTTGCAGCCACAATTTACTTGGTACTCTAATCATGCCTACGCAAGAAAATTGACATTTTTGATGTTGTTGCTATAGGCAGAGAGTAGTCAGGCAGCGTCTTAACGGGAACAGAAGGAAAAGTACGTAGTTATCCAACATCGAAGCTCACCAAGAGAAAAGTTTCAGTTCTCAAAATTTTGAGTTCAGTTTCCGAATTAGCTATGTCATTAGTGTTACGTAAGTCATATGGTATGGATAGATGTAGAAATAACGCAATCCAGAAAAAGTTACTATTTTTAGAAAACAGAAAGGAAATAATCCAAGTTAAAAAAAGAGGAATTAAGGAGCTTTTGGTAATTTCAATTATAATTTTGATTTGCATATGTTTTGTCTTACGTATTAAGGGATTATTGCTTTGATGTGCATACTTTTTTGTCTTACGTATTAAGGGATTGTTGCTTTGATTTACCTATATCTTACACACACACATTATATGTGTATAATAATTAATTAAAGTAAATTATAACCAGGCAATTTTAAAATTTTGAAATAAAAATGTAGTATTTTGAAATGATATATATACACATATGTAATATTTCCAAGTAAAAAAAATATCAAGTGAATTCTATACCACACTTTAAAGCGTATGTTATTCTATTCATTTTTTTTCACTTCATGGAGAATTAATGTAGTTATTCACACAGAGTTGCATGCATACATACATGTAATAATAACGTTTAGATAACTCGAAGTACAAGGAAGATGAAGACCGCTTCGACCACTATATTCATAATTTTCTTTACTAATAAGTAATCGCGTAAATTTCCTGAAATATGCGTTTTATTTTAGACATGACTGAATGACATGTAACACAGAATTTAGCATAAACATTATACTGCGATATAAGCCATGTGATGTATTTTTGATAAGTTTGCATTCGTAGTGCGTTTGGTACAATCATATGTGCTTCTATTAATAAGCATATAAAATGGGAAGCATGCATGTTGTTCCACATTTTATACCATATATTTCATATCTTTCTCTGCAATGGAGAGGAGTGTTTATTTACTGCTAAGTGTGTACTAAGTGTTTACTTAGTGAACACAAGCGCTAGAAAGTTGAATTTAAAGTTAATTTAACCCGGTGGAAGGCGCATCAAGAAAAGTTACTAGAGTGGGCGCATGGGGTATCACATACTCCAATGTTTAAAGTATGGTAAAAACAGTTTTATTTGGTTTTAAAGCTCTCTTTCTTTTATAATACCCGAATAAGACTTGGGTTACAAAAAATTAATTTCAAAAATGAGCTTATAGTTAAAACTGCTTTTTGAGTTAAAATTAAGATAAATGAAAATAATAACAAAATAAACATCATACCTCTAAGTTTTATTGCATCTCTAATACACAATGCAACTTATTTTATTTGTTTACACTTTGAACAAAATTCATTCACGTGTTCAGAAGCACAGAAGGTTTTCATATTTTAAATATATCATTTGCGGTCTTCTGTCCTTGGCTCCAGGGCATTCATCACAACTTTTATACTTAGTTGCTTCGAATTTTGTATATTCGTTTGAATTATTCATCGAAACTTCTGCTCTTCTTTTGCATGCAGTACGTAAGTTTTTCGGTAAAGTATCAATCTCTGATCATTGTTTAATATATTTTTTTATTAATTGCAATCCTCAACAACAGACATCTGCTTCTGTATTTGGTTGGTGGATTAGTAGTTGAAAGTAATATAATTCGAGCATTTATTGCAGCAACATTCAGCTCAGAAAGGAAAATTACCATTGTCCACTTCCTTGTTATTCTGCAATTGAATAACTTGCTGCCATTTCATCCACAATATCCACTGCTTCATTAGTCATAGTATAAAAATATACAATTTCTAGCGTTTTCTTTTCTCCAGTAGTGTCTTCGATAGCGTCATCGTTACGTAATGTTAAAAGCATAAAAACAGCTTTTTCTTTTATTAGGAACATAAGAAATGAATGTTTTATCTTTTTCGAAACCAAACACTCTAGAAAATATTCCTATTTTCATCTTCAGTTTCCAAAATGTAAACTTCTTCACTTTCAAATATTTCTAATCAGTCTTACAGCCGCTGCATTTCCAATTCATAGGGAGTCATTCTTTTTGCCATAATGTGCTTAGAAATCTTTTAAAATTTAATTTCAAATACTTTAAAATCGCTTGCGAGTAGAAATATTTACTGTTACACTCTAGAAATAAATTTTTGAAATAAATATTCAGTCAGAAAAACACTTACGTGGACAGGCGCGTGGGGTGTGTCACAGCCCAGATGCAATAAAATATCGACAAATCTTTTTCTGAAACACACAGCAACAGAAAAGCCGTTCTGAAAGTCACTCACTACTAGAAACTCAGCTATTGAATGTAGTACAGTATTTCAGTTTCACAAATTAGGAATATTCCACTTTTCTGTAGACTTGGGGTATGATATACCTCACGCGCTTTACCTCGGCTTAATTTAAGTTAATTTAAAATTAATTTTGAAATTCTGTAAGAGAATATAGTCATTAATTTTCTCACTGGACGGTTTTAATACTGATTTTTGTTATTAGCGTTTTATGGTACCAATCTGTATGGGATAGTATGGAAAACCGGCAACTTTCAAAGCATTAAAAAAAATTGCAACTTCTCTATGTTAGCGAATTGTAGATAAGTGAATAACGCAAGTGACTACTATGAATGTGACAAGAAAATATTATACAGGAACTCTGCAAATATGTGAACAGCACATAGAATGTACATTATTATACCCAGTTAATACTGTTGAGAATGAAATACATCTCAATAGCTTCTTATATCCAAGTTACCACTGATTTCTAGAGCAAATATTATCTGTAAACTCAGAATCACAATGCATAAAACATTGCTAAAATTTTCATTCAGCACTGTCAAAGTCTTAACAGGGTCTCTTTTATAACCACAGGTCACAAAAACCTATCTTCAGAAGTAATGTTTACACATTTTAATAATCTATAGAGAAATTTAGCTGGGTCTAGCGATAATAGAATTCAACACCAATTGAGTACAAATGCTGATAGTCATATTGTAGAGTCATTAGCCTATTTCGAAGCAGGAGACATGAAATATAAGCAATGCCCTCGCCGGGACTCAAACCTCAGACCTCTCGAATGCGCGCCGAGTGTGGTGACCATTACACCACGAAGGCATGCTAAGAAGGCGGGAGAAATATCTTACATACTCCCCTTTCAAAAGGGCGACTGTAAATTAGGAGACCCAGTCGGCAAATCCTGATGGTGGAGAATCATCATACACCCCCTGTTTTAGTTCGGGCTCCACTGTAAAGTCATTAGGCTATTTCGAAGCAGGAGACATGAAAAATAAGCAATGCCCTCGTCGAGGCTTCAATCTCGGACATCTCTAATACGCTCCGTGTGTGCTGACCATTACAACGCGAAGGCATGCTAAGGAGGTGGGAGAAATACCCTATAATACAAATAATATAATAGGTGGTACAACAATTTAGCTGGTGGTAAGCAAGTAAGTACGTAATCAAACGTGAAGGATAGATGCTTAGCGGTTAAATCAGTTTTCAGTTTAGTATTTTAATAAAGAGGCCGCCAATTAAAGACTGCGTGTTTAAATATTAGCAGATTTAAAACAAGATGTCTGAAGAAATTAAACAAAAATTTAAGGAACCATTCCCTGAATGAAAATGCGATTAAGGAATTTAAGCCTACATTTTTATTCTCTCTCTGTATATATATATATATATATACTCTGTATATATACACACACCTATATATATATATATGTATATTTATTTTCCTTTTTTGGTTAACTAAGTCTAAATTTTCTAGCTCATTGGAATCTCCCTTAAATTATGTAATTTTTGACACGAGCCTAATTAGCTACTTTTGTATATTTGTAAATTAGCTTTACCAAAATTTTTTAAAGGTTACTCTTTGTTTTTAAGTCTTATGGCAGGTGCGTTGGGAGAAGAAACGATAAGAATTGAGACCAACGGTATTATGTAGATTTTTATCTTTTATTATCTGTTTAAAAATTTTTTTAAATTATTGTCGTTTGACGAAACGCGTAATGGAGTTTACCTATGTACGAACAATAGTGCTTTTTCCCTGACGAGTCCACTAAAGCTCGACGTAGGCTAAATTTCCATTTACTGCCATTTTTGTATTTTTTCTGGTATTTTAATTTTCATTATATTTGCGCTTTAATGTTTTTTACGCGTAGCAATTTTTTAAAGTTGATTTTCTTAAATACCAGCATTTGGTTACTTTTTTTGCGATTTTCTTTTGAGTAATTAATTTGTTAAAATGTTTTACCTTAGTTATGAGTATCAAATTTACTTTTAGGCGATTGCTATTAGAATTGTACTTCCTTTATTTGGCTTTGATCTTAATTTTGCAGCTCAATGCGCAAAATCTTTGACTAATAGGTCACTTGTTCCTCTACTACTTTCTTTTAACTATATATATATATATATGTATATGTATATGCATTGATGCTGCTGTTTTTAAGCGGAGAGAAGTTCCAATAATGGCGGAAAGGCAGTTATTTCTGTTTTAAACATCTTTTTTCCCTTCGGATCTCGATTCTCGAAATGAAAGATCTGGCTAAGCGTGAAAAGCGTTGACTCAATATCGATCGACATACTAATGCACATTATCAAGAATTCTAGGCGTCTTAATCGAACAACTTTAGTTTATAGAAGTTTGACCTGGAATTTCTCAGACATGTCATTGGGATGTCTCGTTTAATTTGCTAGGCGGAAAGTTGCTTGATAACAATTACTCACTATATAGTAAGCTTTGAAAAAACAGGTGTTCCCTAAAAATTTATTACTTAATAATTAAGATCTGTATCCACAAATATACATCTAAGTAAATTAAATAACATCAGATGCAACAGCGTACAAAAAGTTTAACTCCATAAGAAGTTAAAATTGTAAACTAAAAATTTAAATGGATTACAAGTAAAAAGTAAAATTTGAAAGGTAAATAGACTGTAGGTAAAAGGTAAAAGCACTTCAAGAAAGAAAAATGTGTAAATAAACAAACTATTAGAATTTACATATGAGGAGAACATATCGCATGATAATTAAGAATTTAAATAAAATTCATCATTAGTTTGGAACAAAAGTTAGTCAAAATTCTTAGTTCAAAACTTAATTTTGCTCTCCGAAGGCAAATCAGTTCAGTCAGCTGCGAAAGTAAATCAGTGACTATCCGTGCGAAATTTTATTTTAACTGTAAAGGACGCTAAAGGTAAAATAATGTACTATTCTTCATATCTAAAATAGATACTGAATTTAAAAGAAACATTAATAAACACCAACTTACCAAGGAATTGAACGTCAGTTGCCAAACGATTTTGCAACAGAAATAGAATACATGGCGCTAAAAGCATCTTTTAATAACTAAAATAGAGCAACACATGTGAATACAAATTATCTGTGAATTAGATGTGTCATAAATTATACGTATTTAAAATTATATCATTCAGTGAGATTATTAAAACTAAATTAAACTAAATTAAAACTAAATTAAATTAGGTGGCAATAATAGGAGGTGATCAAATATTACTTATAGATTGACAATCACTTGTCGACGAGATATAATTGATAATCAATTGTCATTTGACAAGTGATTGTCGTTCAAGATATAAATCACTAGTTGGAGCAAGCCCTAAAATTAGATAAAACATTAAATTAAAATTAAACCAAAATACATTGATGTCCGTCAAGGCTGTCTTCAGGTTGAGACTTAAAGTCGGAAAGTCACAGATTATGAGCAATAGAGGAAACTAAAGCAGATTTAAAAATTACAAATATATACAAGCACACTTGCTTTGGGAAATTACATCCAAGCACAAGGAAGGCTTTTTATCACCGATGACGTAAAAGGTTACCCTCACTAAAGGTGGTCACTGTTGTGAAGTAACGGAATAAAATTGAATGCATTTGAAACTTAAAATTTGTCCGAATGATATCGGTGGTCTTCAAGGTTGTTGGTTGCTGGTATCCGAAGGCCTGTAGTTTGTGAGTTATTTGAAATCCATAAATGGGTCACCGGTGTGTTACAATGCATTGAATTTAAATATATTTTAATCAAAATTAAATCACAGGACCCAAGTGACCATCAAGGATATTTTCAGAGATAAATTACAAATCGAGGGTCAGTTCGAAGGAAGAACATGTATTCAGCAACTGAAACATATCATGCCTCTATTAAATAAACACCAAATAGATTCCATTCAAGGTTGATTGATGCCCCTCAAGGTTGTTAGTCGAAGCGCTCATCAATGAAATAAGTGAAGACTTACATTAAAACCAAAATTAAATAGGAGCAGATCTAAGTTCCTTCAAGAATTTAGTCAAGTCGAACGTCATCAGTCATAGCTCACCACCGTGCGGCAGTGCAGTAAATTTCGACAAATATTAAAAGTAAGCTTAAATCGAATTGCAGCGATATCGATAAAGGTTATTGCTCACTGCTGCCCGTTAGTGCTTGTCAAGGTTAATGGTTAATGGCTGAGGGTCATTTTGAGATAACAATTGGGCCACCCGTTGTGGGACTCGGCAGTAAACCCAGATTTAAAAAAATTAAATCAGAGCACATAGGTTTTTTTCGAAGCTCTTGGTCCCTAGTGACCTTCAAGGTTGAGCCACGTTGTAAGAAACCACTTACTTACTAAGTAGACTTGATTCCGTGTGACACTGCCAGGCAACTTATAACCCCATCTTATTATAACTAGAACTCAAACGGAGGTTTAAATAACATATTTGTTAAAATGCCAAAGTTAATAATTGCACACCTCGTGTTTACAAAACAATCTCCGTGGCTTACGGGATTTAAATTAACGAAAAAAACTATTAAAATAAAGTTTACGTATTTTACGATTGAATTTACCAAGCAAAAGTCTATCAAACTTTTTCTATTTGGATACTCGAGCAGAACTGCTTGCAAAGGGCTAAAGCCGAAATAAGAAGTCCTAAAGATCAGTAAGAAGTATCACGTAGGAAAACATCACTACTAACTACGGAAAGCTGTTTCTCTAAATCCGAATACTCCGCCCTTATATGCGCGTTAATTAATTTGCATCCTGATTTAAGCTGGTAGAAGTGACAGTCCAGATAATATAATTAGGGAATGGATTAGTTAACATAAAACTTTAGTCACCCTCACCAAAATTGAAACTATTCGGAAACAATGGTCAATGGCCTTTAGAGGGAATTTGCTAATTCTAAAATTAAAATTGAGCCAAGGCTTTCACATCAGATTTAAGTAAATCTTGTTTTACACTAGGCTGTAGTTACCGTCAACGGACATTTTCGCCGTCTGAATTTTTTTTAATTATTAGGCGTTTCCGGACTTCTAGAAGAAAAATATATTAGTACATGATGTGTCGCTTTTAATCACATAAAAGGCAATTAGCACATGACTTGAGAATTTTGCAACAATCATTTATTTTAATACACTCATGTCTATAAATTAAGGATAATGCCAGCTCCAGCAAATAAAGGTTCAGAAACAAATCAAACGTGATTTATTCATAAAGTCCATTTATTAAACGAAAGATAAAGAACAAAAAAGATGGTGTATGTGTGATACCATTTATAAAAACTACGACTTTTGCTCCCGGAAGCAATTAAAAAAATAGTTCCCTTATAAAAACTCAACAGTACATGGTTTGTATGATGGTTAATACCTTGTATGTCTCCCAGACGATGAAATACAGTCCGTAAAATGCCTGCAGATATTGAGTATCAAATTATTGAGTTGATTTTGGGGAAGATTACTCCAGTCAGCAAGAAGTGCTCTCCGAAGTTCCGGTTAGGAGGTACATGACGGGCTGCAATTCGTCGGCCAAGCAGTCCCACACATGCGTCCTTTACAATGTTTGCACGGTCAAGACGGTCGTTGTCATCCACAAACACAAATTCTGCGCCCATGGCACCCGTAAACAAACCTACATGTTGTTTCAGAAAGATGTCCCTATAAATTTAGCCTGTCGTGGTTCCGATCTGAACATACAGATAAATCTGTTCTGGAGCCCAGTAAAATCCACTCCAAACGAGCAATCCTGCATCACCGTAACGGTGTCGTTCAGTGATATTGTCTTGGTGGTAGCGGGCACCTGAAGTTCTCCATTTGAAAGTCCGACGTGAATCAGACTGCAAGCTAAATCTGGAGTCGTCGGAAAATATCACACAAGCCCACTGTGGCGATGTCCACATTGCATGTTTTCTTCACCAGGCTAACTGCCGGTGACAGTGAGTTGCTGTGAGCGGAAGACATCTGACAGGCCTGTGAGTATATAAAGCAATCTGTCCCAAACGTCTACGCATGGTTTGCCTTGAAACTGTCGTACCCGTGACTGAAAACAGCTGACGAAACAGGTCTGATGCTATGCTCCATCTGCTTCTTTTGGCAGTTACTGCCGAATACCAATCGTCATTCGGCGTTGTAACTCGGAGGCGACCTGCACTGTAACGTCTACTGATATTTCTGTCATTTTAGATTTGTTGTCATAGCTTAAGATGACACTTTGGGTTATTCCAAGTTCCTCGGATACTTCCATCTGAATACGTGCACATTCCAGGCGGCCGATAATTTTCATTCGGCTGTGACAATAAGCGCCTTACAGAACGCTTGCGAACAACTTTACTTCTTTGCTACAATTCCTTATATACACTTCTCTTAAATTCTCTTCATTGTGATGTACTATCGGGGTCATCTGAGGGCATCCTGTAATTTGCATATTATTCTTGATGATGTATGTGATAATTCTACAGGTGAAATTTTTACTTTAGAGTTCGATTTTCGTGCGATTATGAATTATCCTTAATTTATGGGCATGAGTGTATTTTACTTCAATACAACGTAAACCTTTTCCCTCTGTCCTGCTTTGAAGTAAGTGAACAAGCGTGTGTTTATGTTGCGTCGAAACGGCTTATACATCCTATCTGAAATCCTACATCCTTAGTTTGCTAGACACAACATACTTAAACAACACCACCTATTTTAGCATCTCAGCTTATATCGCAGGTCATCTCAGTTCTTCCTCCTCTTTCCATGCCTTCATGGTGTAACGGTAGAACACTCGGCGCGTATTCAAGAGGTCCAGCTTCGAGTTCCGGCGAGGGCATTGTTCATTTTTCATGTTTCCTACTTCAAAATCTTTATGGCTCTACGAGGTAATGTCCTACACTTAGTTTAAATTCAAACATAGTGTTACTGGAGAGACTATCACAAAGTTCCAAATACTTTTATATTTCCAATACACTTTTCGTACAAGAGTATTTTCCATATCTAAATATTAACCTCTAAAGTAACATTAAATTCTTAACGTGTGCCGTTTCACGCAGTATATTTTCAATCTACTTCTCTAAATTTATAGATTTTTCAGATTTCACATATGCTATATGTAACCACGTACATTTGCTTGCTATCAGTGTTTCTATTCTAAAATTTTCTGATTGTTTAAAAAGTCAGAAAATTTTTCTCACTCACACGGAGAAAAGCACAGCAAAGTACGTAAAATTAGGCTTTCACGGTTAACCTAATGCCTTACAACCTTTGCTTGAGGTAACATATATTCGCAACTTGTGTACTGATCTAAATATAAGGAAAACCACTTTCTAAATCTATCTCTAGTCATCCGAATAAATATTAAAAATGTAATAAAGTGTTTAAAAACAAAAAAATAACTAACTTCATGTTAGCTTTCTAATTTGTTATTGTTTTGCAAAACAGTTTCATGACAAATATACTTTCTGACATGGACGTTACGACTCAAAGAAGTCATTAGTATTCGTTAAGAATATTTCTTTATTAAGTAAGTAAGTAATCCTAGTAGAGAGTTAAACAGTGCCGCCTAACAATCTTCCGGCCCTTTTTTATGTCAGAAAATAAAAAGAAAGAGTCCCTTGTCTGAAAAGAACAAAAGACCGTTACGTTTACTCTGTGCTTCAAAGCAATTCAGCTCAATCAATGGCAGAAGAGAACTGATGGTTCGCCAGACGAGAATGAAACATCGAATATTAGAAGGCAGAGATAAAAATAAATTTTCTTTAAGATTCCTTTCTCAAACATTTTATTAAATTTCAAATTTAATTTTGTACGAATAAATCTTTTAGCAGTAATAGCTGAAAATTATGAATATTATACTAAGCTTTTAAGGAACATATTATTTCTCAACTTCCTTAATCTGTTATAAATACTAAGAATAATAATAAGGTAATCTTAATATGCTGATAAAAATTTAAAATCATGTGGTTAGACGATTATACTGCAAGTGTATTATATCCTTTAACTTGAGTAACTAGTGCTCACAGTTTCATCGATCAAACGGTAGATGAGAATTCAGGAAGTAACATTAAAATGGTCCCCATCTTAGCTGTCGTTTCCTGAAAGATGCTGGTTTCCTTCATTGAGAACAGTCTCATATCCCTATATCCAATACTATTTTGGAAAGCTTCCACTTGTCATATAGTCACTAATTTTTAGGCAAATTGCTTCCAGAATATTAAGGAAATTTTCATAAGCTAACATCCAGTAGTTTATGTTTTTCTGCTCTAAGCAATTAGTGTAATTAAGGAGACAGATTGGGAATGTGTTCTTTGGTAGGAAATTTTAAGTTGTGGTTGTCTTGTCCAAAGGTTAGAACAGAGTGGTCAAATAGGGCCAAAGATATCCAATATTGCACTTACCATTGTAAAAAAGGTTACCAGAGCCCCAAAAAGTTTGGAGTTCCGAATTATCCTAAGTAGCTCTCAAGTAGTTCAGCCAAATCCTAAGTAAATCAGTCAAATGTCCTATGTAGTTATATTAAAAAAATACCTGGGTTTTGGCACTTAAGTCATTAGCCGTCTTTTCCCCAGTACTGTTGATAACAGAATCAAAATTATTAAGTGAACAAGACATGTTGAAATTTTCTTCGTCCATAGGTTTCCAGAGTTACAAAGTGAACACATTCGAGAATTTTTGAATCTAGGCTATAAAAGAGGCAATTGTATCCAATCACAAGATAAAATGAAGACACATGTCACAGCTATAGCATGCGGAGAATCAGGGATATTTTATCCCTTGCCCTACAGACATTGCCAGGTCTTTCTCTTGTCTTCTATTCAGGAGACTGATTTATCGCATTAGCATATGGGAAGAATGGTAAACACATCACTGTTAAATGAGCAAAGGACTAACTGGAAAATGGTAATTGGGGAATTTAAAAAGCATAATGTTGAATGGTTTGCAGAAATGTTTATCTTTTATATAGGGTTATTGGAGAAAGTTTCCAACCAACTTCCTGGAAGCTTCTCGATTTTCATCTAACCATGAATATAATACACATGTTTATGATCATGTATTCAGGCTATTCTTTTAAAGAAGTCACGAGATGGATATTAACAAGTGAATATATTTCTTAAACGGAATATATCTAGGATGTGAAGTGATCCTTAAAGACTTTGGATATGAATTCCATTAAAGCTATGGAATCACAAAACTTATTCCTGTGAACTCTCATTGAGGCCCATTCAACAGTTGGAGACAGCTGTACTTTAAGAAAGAAGCTTCGAATATGGGTCTCATAAAGTTGATACGAATGACTACAACAGTTATGAATACTCATGTTCCAGTCCTGTTTTTCCTTAAAGATTTTACTAAGAAAATAAAAAAATCAATTTTTTTTTGTGTTTTAGCTACAATATTTAAAGCATAAGTTTTGTTCATGTTTCTAAACTTATTTTCTCTATTATAACCCTCTCACTACAGAAATATAGCCAATATTGCTCTACACCGAATTTCGGTTTAAGAAATGCTTGCATATGTGAAGATTATTCTAGCTTTTAAAAGTACCGATGTTTTCTATTTAGAGGAAGTTTAAAGTTTTAAATTTAATATAACGTTCTTTTACTAAACTAAGAAATAACTTTATAATCTTCTAAATTTAATATGCTGCTGGGAAGTTTAAATTTTATTTTTAAAACGATTTTGAGGACAATGACGTACGAAAGCGTAAAAGGAAGTTGAAGCTTATCCATAATCTTGTTTATTCTTTGCCTTAGAAGTTCTTATTTCTGGAAGCTTACTAGCACTGGTCACCATGGATACAATCGAGACAAAATGCCAACTTAAAATCGTAACAATAAACATCAAAGTTTCAATACATAAATTGAAATGTGAGTCGTCTTCACGTGTTTCCATAGAAACAGAAGGATCAGGATTCAATACGTCATTTAAAGTACATTTACCATTGTCATACACTGTTTCTTTTTCATACAAAGCATTGATTGTTTAGTAGTAAAGTATCTTAATTACTTTTATTTAGGAAATGAAGCCAATTAAACATGTACGGATTCTCGTAGTCTTTCGCCAAGTGATTTCTTTCATTACACGGCTTAAAGAATTTGTAAAACACGAATTCTATAACTTCAGATGATCTAAATCTAACTAGTCGATGACATTATTTTAAGGACTACAATACATATCATAATGATAAAATGTTATGATTTCTACCAAAATGCTTGAAAAAATAAAAATTAGCAATTTTTAATTAGCTCTAAAATATATCTAGCTTTTGAACTAAGCCAGTTCGAATGTGTGCGGAGTTTTTTCAAAAAATATATTTTGACAAACTTTTCCAAGTTTTGTAGCAATCCGAAAACACTTCCAAATAAGACACAAAGCCTAGATCTAAAAACGTAGTTTAAAAATTATACATGTTCTGAATGCATTAAATGTTCATACGTGCTAGTATATTTATTCATTCCCTATTACAAAATGAACGTAAATCTATTAGAAGAGTTTGCTCACAGATTTTTGAGAACATCTATCGTGACACTAGTATTGATAGAACTCTAAATAAAGCTTAAATGTGTATGACCATATGCATAAAATTTACTGTAATATTTTCTGTGTTGTGAAAATGCGGTTTAGGACTTCTGCTGTATCTAGAATCTTGTGTCAAATTCTTCCACACTCTAAGACTGATAGTGAGTTATCGCTTAGTCTGAAACAAATCGCAAAGTCTAAAGAAAAATAAGAGAACCTTTTTATTGAAGTCTTAAAAAGAACAGAAAAGCACAGCATTTGCGACAGACGAACCTTCGCTAGTTATGGGAAATTAAATTAACATAGCGTTAGCTCAATAATAAAGTTAACTCAAAATGCAAGTAATACAGTCTGACACAAAACATAAAATAGACTACTGAATCTGGCTCAGATTTTGATGGCGCGTATTTTCTAACCCATATGGCTGTTACTATGGCCACTTTTTGTAATTTTCTAACAAGGTATAGTAAAAAATGCGTTTCTAAAACTTTCTAAAAAACATCAGGATAAAAATTCTACCTTCGAAACTAGTAGATGGTTTCATTGGTGCTCGCGCTGTATCTGTAATAAAACCGAATCCTTACATCTGACTTATAAGGAACCTGAAATCTTTGAACGAGGGTGCAGACGAAAAAGGGCGATGTCTTGCGAGATGGTTCGCGATAATGTTGGGCGCTAAATGTAGGGTTCCTCTGCCTCTAGAAGCTTGCGCTAATATCCTGCAGACACCCTTCTAGACTAGGTGCGAATCTTCGTTTAAACAAATCATTAACGTATACGAAATTTAAAAGAGCCTTTTTTTATTTATCTCTTAAAAGAATGGAAAGGCATTGCTTCTGCGACAGTCTAACATCCGCTGCTTGCGGGAATTTAAATGAATATACAATAACGTTGAATTTAAAATGTACGTAACGTAATCGGAGACTATACAATAACCTACTTAAGCTGGCTCAAGACAATGACGGCGCGTATTTTAAACGTCCGCTAGCAAGATGTTAAAGTCAGAAATAAGGTTAAGCAGGGGTGCCGATACAAGTTATAGCAAAACGAAGTTGCCAGAAGCTCCTATATAAACATTCAAAAGCCGCAGCTTAAATACACAAACAACTAATTTGCGTTCTGGTAAGCAATATTCTTACTTCATTTTGTTTTTATATTACACATTTCTATAATTTAAAAGCAAGAAATATAATATGAAAACAATATGAAGCAAGCAGCAGATGCAGCGGAAAGCAAAGCGTGTTAACAGGACAATAATAAAGGTTAATGCTAAGGACAAATATTAAAGGAGAAATAATAGCAAAGTTTTAAATTATACTAATTGCTTAACTAACATAAAATACATTATATGGTAATATCCATAACGGTGAGATCAAGCACTGCAAATATCTGCTTAAGACGTCATATGACACTCTTCTTTCACTGTGTAAATAATTCATCAAGCAAATTTTGCAACTGATATTTACACTGCAATTAAACCTCATCATTTGAGGTTCGTGTGCACAATTTTTATTTATTTTAATGTTGCTAACCTTAAATAACATACCGTTCCTAAAATTGCCCAAGTTATGATGGGATACTTTCCAGAACAAAGGAAAGGTATGACAAATAGTGAAGTTGAATTACTTGATATGTGCTATATTTCAATATTTACAACGCTCTACTTGAAATATAAAAAACGTATTAATTGGTGAGCTTGGAAATAATATCTTTTGGACCACACGCATCTGCAACAGTACTCCTGGATATTCCTGTAAGTATCAGAAAATGCATCAGTTGGTATCTGTCATGAAACGGCCTTCTCTCAACACTTTGAATAAGTAGAGGAGTAAGGAGATGAAAAATTTGGCAAATAACGTGACTGGGACATGAGCACGTTTTATTCAAGATGTGACATCAGTTTGACGGCAAAATATGCTTTTTCTCGCACTTAAGTTACGTTATCTCGGATGATATTATTTGATACATTTCTTCCCGCAGAGTAGACGTACACTACACGCGACGGAACTTTTCCACGAACATTTTAAACACAGAAATAGTTTTTGGTATTTCTATTGCAGTATTGCTTCCAAGATATTGACTGTCCTACTGTTATATTATTGAGAATGCTGTTCGCTAGTATAAATTAGAGGGATGTACACTATAATGCATTATGTCTTAAAAATTTTGAGATAAAAGATGTTGATTTTGATTCAACTTCTGACCACCAACAGCATCGATCGCATTATGACATCATTTTGTGAAAAAGACAAAATTTTCAACTATTTACTGTATTACTTTTGTTTTCGTTCCAATTTTAATGTACATTCTACCTGTAAGACCGTGAGCCACCAATTGCAATTATTACTGCTTGAAGATTATTATTATATATATGTATTATGCTTACGTATGAGAGTTATACTGTAGTTCGTGTTCTGACGTGTTTCTGTTTTCTCAAAGCACGCTGGGGAGACTTCTCATGCATTATTAAAATGTCTTTAAGCTAGCAAATCATTCCGTGATAGTAAATCATGCAACGAAAACCCACTCGTCAATAATTCAATAAACATATTTCCTTTCGCTTGCAAGACATTTCTTATTTTATTGAAAACGATCTTTAAAAAAGAGCTTCCAGCAATCATCATAAACACTACTTGAGTGAAAGTGTAGCGAAACCTAAAGCGGAGTTTTCTTATTTCGGAAAAATACAGTAGACCGAAGCCTGTGTTTCGAATAATATTTAGTAGATTATTTAAAAAAATTAAATGGCGTTTCTTTTTAAGCAATATTGCTGAAAGTTTCCTAATTTGCCAAAACTGCTTAAACACTTAACAACACTGTGACCCACAAAGGAGTTGCTTCTTCACTTCTTCGCTTTTAAAGAAAAAGCACTCTAATTTTGTTATATCATATCCTTTTTTTTCTCCTTCTCGGATGTTGTCTTACTATGCAATCATGGACTACCTAAATTTGTATTCTTGTCTAAAACTACACCTTCTTTAAGGAGTTTCATGTTTGTTCTTTCTTTGCCATACCTAACAGAAAAAATCTGATGTATACACCACATGACTTCCTCGTAAAGAATATTAAACTATATGCATTTTTTCCTGCATTTCATTAAAACTTGTTGGATTTAATTAAATCTACTTCCTCATTAGTGCATAAACCACAATACAATAAATGCACTCTTTAAAATTCACTATGTATTTGTTTACCATAGCAACAGTCTGACGCTAGGTTCATTTAACAGCGTTACATCTCATGCATTTATAACTCAGAATGCACAAAAAATATATCATCTGAAGAATTATCTACTCGTTGCCATATGTTCTATTCAAATACTATAATATATCTGAAACGATGTATAAAAGAAATTAAACAACAACAAAAAACAAACATTTTTTTTACAGACGATTCAGTATTTCTCCTTCAATGAATTCAATTCTCACTTCGCCACAAGGCAAAAATACATAAAATCTCAAAATATTTATGTTAAAAGTTACAAAGTAAAGCTTAAAAACTTATTTCCTGGAATAAATTCCTGAATGGATTAAGCATGATTTAATTCGCAGCAATAAAAGAAGGTGTTATCTTTGTTGTTGCGAAGCTTAGTTTCCCTAGATTGGCAACAAATCCACTATTCTATTAAGTTTCAAATGAAAACACATATGGCTGCTATGCTAAAAATAATTAGGCTTAGCCGCATTTAAACAACTTTTAAATTGTTGATAATTCTACAATTATAACATGCAGATTTACTAAAGGCCTTAACCGGAAGATAAGAACAACATAATTCAATCATTTTTAAAGCAAAAAATGCACAATTTATAAACATATAAGAGTAAAGAAACTGAGATCACTGAGCCGAGTAAGAGAATGGATATATTCATATGTATGCATATATTTATATTGCGGCCGACTACGACCAAAAAGGGAGGTGCACATTTACATGTTATAGGAATCCTATATACAAAATTTCTACGTTCTGAGGCTACTCGTTTCTGTGTTATGCGAGATACATATATAGGTAGGTACGTACAGACACCATGAAAAAGTCTCTTCTGATTCCTTTTTAAATCGCTTTTATAATTCATTTGGGGAAATAGAGTCTTTTATTATGTCCTTACGTACAGATGTTACGCAAAAACCTTGCATTCTTAGCGGTCAAAATGGATATTTTCGTTGAAATATGATACCCGAAATTTTTCACTATTACAATACTTCCTTTTTACTTCGTACACGGAAGTAACAAAGTGTATTATTATGCAAGGTGAATTTTAATTAATACACTTGTTTCTCCATTTACGGAGAAGATCTCCACTATTACTTGGAGGCACTTAAGAGCCACTTGTGGAATGTGGAATAACATTACCTAAGGTTTTTCCTATTCGGGATGTTTTAAACACTGTAGATCGACTTACTTATTCCAGCATTTAGAAGCGAATGACTGCAAAGATAACAAAATAAAAACTGAAACAAGTATTCCTCGAACCGGGAGAAAATAGAAATGTATACTACTGTGAGAATGAACTGCTTTCCTTGCTAACTTGTTCTCTTTAAACTTGCAACCGTGACCTTAACATGCATTTCCTCCCAAGCTCGTACGATGCTTCTTAATTACTGGACCTGGCTCTCAAAAAATAAGCAGATGTTCATTGGAAGTTGTTTATCAGTGCTGGTCAAGTTGAAGATAAATTTCCTTACGCATGAAACATTCAGGATCTATTAAATTATAAAATTTCATTATCCAACTTTAAATGAAATTGAATAACGGTCGGATAAGTGGAAATATTCGATACTATGCAACTACCGAATTATCATTTATTAATGAGAACTCATCGAACAAAAAGCAACATTATTACAAATTAATGCAGACGCAGTTATTACCCATTGAAATAAATGTGCAGTTTTATATTTTATTCGTACAGTAGCAAATTATTTCAGTAAAAAATGAAGATAGGTTCATTAAGATATACCCCAGAAAGAATATTCTGAAGGATCTTATAGAGAGTATTAACATATGTTTGATAAAGTTCAAGAAGTAATCTTCCAGAAGGTGGAACACTTGCATTTCAATGCGTTCGTCAGGAATGACCAGATCCGATCGTTGATGACAGAAAACGTTATCTAGGGTGCACCACAGGAGACAAACGATTTGTGTCTTTGGCAAAGGAAAGATTCAGTTTTAAAGTTTTGTTTAGATCCCAGTTTTGAAGAATACCCTCCCGGGAGACAGTTCGAGGATTCAAATTAAAAATGAGACTTAAAGAGATATTAAAAATTAAAATTACATTTTTGGCAATTTTCTTTAAAGCTTTACTCGACTGCATTTAAGAGAGAATAAATAAGAACAAAATATTCTGTCAAGACTTTTCGGAATTCTGTAATAAAACAACTTGCTTTTATTTGTCTAAATACTTTCCTTTTATTAATCCGCTCGAAAAGAAACTACTAAAATACGAAGTCTTAGGGTCTTTATGGGCGTTAAGTTTACATATTTCATAAACCTATGCTTCTAATTTAATATCAGCTTTATAAACGAATAATATAATTTCGTTAATCAGAAAATTTGAAGCCATAACGTCGCTTAAGTGAGCACGGTACTGTTAACGCAACTTTCTGACAAGTAAAAAATATAAATCTTTACCCTTAAGATAAAGTACATAGGTAAAGAAGATAATGTAATAATTCAATAAGAATTTAAATTTTCTACGTTCTCTTTCTTGATGTTCCAGTCTTTTACTTTTTTTGCGTTAGGTTATATTATTGAAGCTATGTTATTGCTTATTAAGTGACCATAGTATTATTCATCCCTGCAGACAAATAATCCTCATGTTCCTCGTCATATTCAAATAACATAATCTAACCTTACAAACTGCCAAATTTGAGAGCTGCTATACTTTCCAAAGCATAAGATATTTAGTTTATTTTCTAAATTACAGTACAGCGTTGTTTATCATTATAACAAACTTAATAATTGAGAAACAATATACACTGCTCGACATTGAAAATGTAACACCAAGAAGGAGTGGTCAGAAATTTATGCAAATTTTAGAGTAGACGCCCGTCACTGAGTTATGCGAATGATGTGAAATGCGCATCTCTCCGACGCACGTGAAGTAAGATATAAGGGAAGAAACGTCCAGAATGGGCAATATTCGTGTCGTTATTTCTGCAAGACGAATTATCGAAGAAAGTTGGTTTTTGTCCCGGAGGATACGTGTAATAGAAGAGAATGCTAGGCCGCGTCAACGAAGGCACTTCCAGCAGATAAACGATTTTACGAGGGGTGTGGTGATCGGACTGAGAAGGGCGGGTTGGTCCTTACGTCAAATCGCAGCTGATATGCTGCGAGCACGGTGCATCGGCTATGGCGAGCATGCTTGGAACAAGGGATTGTGGGAAGAAGGGGTGTGCGGAGTGACGTCAGTACGCGTGGATCGACGCATCCGCCGACAAGCTGTGGCGGTCCCGCAAGTCACTTGTACCGCGATTCTTCAGCATGTGCAAGATACCCTGGATGTTCCCGTGTCGGCGTGAACTATTTCCCGTCGATTGGCTGAATGTGGCCTGTACTCACGGCGTCCGTTAAGAAAACTGCCATTGACCCCACAGCATAGACGCCAATGTTTAGAATGGTGCCGCACTGGAGCGATGTGGATGAAAGAATGGAGAAACGTCGTATTCTCAGAAGAGTCACGCTTCTGTTTATCCAGTGACAGTGGCCGCATACGTGTGTGTCGTCGACGTGGAAACAAATCTAATCCGGCAGTAACTGTGGAACGGCCCACCGCGCGACAACGTGGCATAAGGGTTTGGGGCGCTATTGCCTACGATTCCAGGTCACCTCTAGTTTGTATTCGGGGCACTATGACGGCCCAACGACACTGGGATAATATACTGTGGCCGGTGGCAATCCCCTACCTTCAGAAGCTGCCTAATGCAATTTTTCAGCAAGATAACGCCCGACCACACATTGCTCGCATCTGCCAACATGCTCTGCAAGGTATACAGATGCTTCTCTTGCCACCGTACTCTCCTGACCTGTCACCAATCGAACATTGTGGGAAAGGATTGGACGCCGTTTGTAGACTCTGCCCCTGCCTCGTTCAGAAGACGAACTGTGGCAAATGGTTGAAAGGGAATGGAGAGCCGTTTCTTTGGACACCATCCGCACTCTTATTGACTCTATGCCTAGACGTGTTTCTTCGTGCATCGCTATCCGCCGTGGTCCTGGACTTAGGCACAGAAATGTGCAACACTCTTTAATGCACAAGTATACTGCTGAAAAGAAATGTATCACCGAAGTGAATTGCAGTGAGAATTTTAGTATAAGTATTATATGTAACAAATGTGCAAAAAGATAATATATTCCATAAATGTATTCTGAAAATCGTATATATTGTATATATTGTATATATCGTATATATTGTATCTGCATGTATTGTATAAATGTATCTTGCGTATCGTATATTAGAGTAAAATAACTATTTAAATGCTTCATGTAGCCCAGAAGAGTAAATGTATGTTGTGTAAATGTATTCAGCATAATGTATCATATAAATGTACTGGCTTCTCTAGATAAAGGTGGACGTGGCGCTATACTGATTACCCATAATGGTAAAGGGACAGTGCCCACGTCCTCCGTCGCTTATCGCTTATTCTACTGAGCCGACGCCGTTATCGCCCTGTATTCTGACTGTCATTTTGAAATAAAGATCGCTTATTGCTGCTTGCTGTCTGTGTCTTTTTTCCAAATTTCATCACTTTCTGACCACTCCTTCTTTGTGTGGCATTTTCAATGTCGAGCAGTGTATTAATAAAAGAAAAATTTTTATGTGGATGACTGAGAACGTAAAAGCAGCTCATGCATATGTAGGCATGCAAGATAAAATAATTGTATTTCTCAATTATTTTATCTTGCAGCCGAAGCCAGTTCGACCATTTTTATTTTTTGATAAAACGGTTTTTTCAGCATCTAAACCGACATAAGGTATGCGCCCAATCTTTAACAAATGGTTTCCTATTTTATATATTTTCATAACATAAAAGGAAAAGAAATGATATAAAAGCAATATGAAGTAAGAGAAGAGAGGGAGGAGAGAGGAGAAGCAGCAGATGTAGCCCAAAGCAAATCATGCTAACAGGACAAAGAAGCTGAGAAGCTTTCAATACGAAAGTTAGATTAAGAATAATATAGTTATAATTTATCGTAGTTTATTGTGATTGCTTGGTAAAGGTTTAAGTTTGCAAATGTTTTAATATTATTATTGGCTGAAAGACATTTTGAGTTATGTAAATACATGCGTTATGAGTATTATGTAAGAATTTTATGACTGAGTTTAATTTTAAGACTATTTAGTTCAGAGACATTCATTATTAGCATGTTACTGCTTTTAGGAGAGAAAGAGGAAATAGCTAAATTAAAAAGAAAAATTTAAATGATTGCTGCAAACTAAAGTTAAATTTTTACGTTACATGTTCTTTGTTTTACACACACACACACCCGCGCACCTATATATTGCTTATTGACTTCATTTTATTATCTTTGAAATCATAACAGCGAATTATTTTGAGAGGAAAAAATGAGTGGTTTCAAAATAATTTATATGCATTTTAATATTCCTATTACATTTCCATTTTCAAATTTACGTATTTAACAAGGCTGAGCAATTCAAAAGCAATGTATGTATTTCTCAATTATTTTATCTTTGAAATTATAGCAGTTCATTCCTTTTTAGTAAAAACTCTACTGTTCTGAATCAGCATGATTTTCAACAATTTACACAAATATCATCAATAAAAATTTATGAATATTATAAGATATTATTATTGTTTACAAATTCCGGGTTTTGACATTTAATTCATTAGCTGTCCTGCTTCCCAGTACAGAATTACAGCGGGGAATTAAAAATATTAAATGTACAGCCCGTGTTTAAGCACTTTGCTACCTTAATCGATATAGTGGTTAGCGACGCTAACTTCAGTACCGATGGGCTCGGGTTCGAATCCCCGAGAAGGAATGTATGTTTGTAGGTGGATAGTGTCTGTGCGGCATAGAGTATTTAAACTAATGGCTAGAAAAAAGTTTTCTCGAGTGGTTTAATGGTTGAGGAAGAGTGGTAGGAGAACTGTGGTTCCATCACCCGAAGTTGTCTGCCCCAAAATTGAGGCGGAACTGTACAGTTAGTGCGGTGGAACTACAACTATACAACCAAAGAGGAAATTCCGGTATCACACTCGTTTTTTCCTATCATGTTTAAATGTTCTTTGCCCATATGTCACAAAGAGGGAACACTGGAGAATTTCTGTGTCTAAAGTAAAGGAGATGAGCGTTGAGACAAACACCTCTAGTCAAAGGATGGAGACACAGTAGCAAAAGAAGAATCAGAGGTATTACGCGTCTTGTCCAGAAGACATTACCAGATCATATTTATCCGCCTGTTACAGGTATGGAAACCTCATAAAATTTCATAGGTCTTGGGAGGATAACTGTTCATTTCTTTACCGCGGAATCTGCACTCTAATTTTCTTGTATTCCACAATGCGCTAGCATCCACTAAATTGCTCTTGAGTTTATATGAATATTCAAAATTTGTTGGTCCCCAGCCGTATGATTTGCTTTCAGGTAGTCATCAAAACTAATGATGTTAATACTGGCTGCATCGAATAAAAAAAAATATTTGTTGTGTACACCATCTCCAAAACCTATGACCCTGTCTTTCATTGAACTTTCAGTATAAATGTTAGTCGGTTGGCTTTCAAAATGGCTTTCGATAGTTTCCATTGCAACTGAACGGGTTGTGGGGTCACACATTTCTTCCTTGTTTATGTTTAAGGCAAATTCAAGATTCCCTTAAATATTACGGATATTTAGGGGGATTAAAATCCATATTCTCAAGCAGCAGCATCTTTTCAATATTTTAGCTTTGCAAGATCTTTTGCAATATTTTAGCTAGTCTGGTTAAATCCAAGCTAACTGTTTAAGTTCCTGAGATTTCTGCAATTGTACATTCTCCAATACTATTATATAAGATATAACATTCATAATTTTTATCAACATTTACGTCGTATTTGTAATTATAATATTGAAACTTTGACCTGCAGAGAAACCTTATTTAGGGACGACAATATCATTTAAAGTTTTTGTAGTTGTTTATATAATAGTTAAGTATTAAGTATCCATTTTACTTCGACCTGAGCTGATATGGTTGTTTATATTGATGTTGTAATTCCTGTGCATTTCGTTGAATTTCAATGTTGATAGATCATATGCTCTAATAGTCTGCATAAAATGCTTCGAAAACATTAAATTTCTTTTAATCACTTTCTTTTAATCACCTAAACATTAACTGCAAGTTTTTTCTAGGCAGAAATATCTGTTATAAAGCTCCTGAACAATTTTTGATGCGATTCTCTAGTTTTCTAAGTGTGTTTCAACTCCCTTTTTTAACTATTGCAATTGAATAACATCGGTTGCAAAAAAGCCGTTACAATACAAGTATAAATATATTTAATGTTTTAATAGAATAAAATGTCTTCAGTCTCTTAAATTATTTATAAGGTTTATTAGGTATCCCGAAAAAAAATTAATTCTTTATGAAGATATGTCTTCTTTGCAATGATTTATGGTGATTTAAAATCTTCGATACTTTAAGCAGAGATGTTAAAGAATACTTCTTCTAATCATCGATCTGTATCGTCTGCTGAACTGTGAAAATTACGATGGCAGCCATCCATTGTGAAGAGCTGACAGAGCGAGAGGCTTAAGCTTTTATTCGCAGCCACCCCAAGGAGAATTTTTAGCGATCACGTCCTACTAAAGGATGCCAGCCGGAAAGGAACCGTTCCGCTTGTCCAGAGATGTGGAACTCGCAGACGATTTACTCGCCGCAGGTGACGTTCCATGTGAAAGCATAATCTGCTACCCCTGCAAGAAATAAACATTCGAATATAGATGGAAACTACTTCACAACAAAAATATTTCAAATAAAACGGGAAGTATGGAGATGAAAGATAATTAATTGTGTTACAAAGATTCGAAAGTATTTGCATACATTTATGTAAATGTTTTAAAATGTAAACACAGAAGTTATTACCTTCGGGGATGTTTATGAAATGTCCTTATAAAAGGAATGAATCTTGAGGATGTTGACTAGAAGAATTAATCACAGTTGGTACTTGAAGTTTTTGAATGTTCGTATTGCTTTCAGTAAATACGTAAATGCAAGGAAAGTCTTTGGAGATTAACAGCAGTTTATAAAACTAGAAGAACACTATGTAGCTAGGAAATCCGAATGAAATAAAAATAACAAGCAAAAAATAGAAATGCCAGTTAAAAGTGTCGTCCAAGATAGCGTAATTAAATCTTCATTATAGCAGACATATATTTTATAACAGTTGTGATAATAATGTAAAAGTTTTTAAAAAGCATCCATGCGATATATCGCAAATAACAGCTGACTCTTACGCGCTTGAAGGCTAAATGCATCAACATTCACTATCGTTTCAAGTACACGTATGCTTTCTTACTTCCGAAAAATGCAATAATTAGTTATTTGCTCTTGATCGGAGGTCTTACCATTGACGTAAGTAGTAGAAAAGTATATATTATGTCTTTACATGTGCTATACTCTGCATTCATATAATAAATTAGGCGCGGAAAAGAGCATTTCTCTAAGAGACTTGTAAGGAATTATAGCTTTCCCTTGGGCATACTATTGCGATGTCAATGCAATAGAATGCACAAGTCTGTCTAGCATATGCAGCTATCATAAGGGATGTCTAGCATATACAGCTATCAAATGAAAGATCTGAGGAGCGAAACCACGCAAGTACAGAAATGATTTCTGGCATTTCCTGGCTCTTAAACTGTAAATTGCTCTTTTCAATATCATTCGAACTAAAATATAGTGGATAATAACTTGTACCATCTAGATTTAGTCGATTGGATCTCTTGCCTTTTCTCATTCGTGTTTAAGCATAAAGGAATGCAAAGATTTATCACAGTGCAAGTGGTTATTAAACGCAGGTGGCATTGAAACATCTGTGGTTTGAATCTCGGTGAGGGCACAATGGTATTTTCTCATTTTCTGCATCGAAAAGCTTCGTAATCTGTAAAATGAAGGATTAATACATTTAACTTACTCCACTATATTCATTTTTACCTTTTCGTTTCGCTGGTATGCTTACAGTATGCGTTTCCGGTTTATCAACATCTATATTACTATTGTTCATGTAGGTTGCAAAATTTTGTACTGTAGATGTTATACATATTACTAACATCAGGAAAAATCACACCGTACAAAGAGTCTTAGTTATTTAATTCTAAATTAAAAATTGTTAGACTAATTTAAAGCCACTGTCTTAAAAGTAATAAACGATGCACACACTGTCCACTACACTTCATAGTGGAGGATGCTCAAAGCGTCTCAAATAATCTTTAGTCTCCGAATGCGAGGGCGCGACAAGCTAATTTAGTAATAAATAA
This sequence comes from Stegodyphus mimosarum, assembly GCA_000611955.2. Lineage (NCBI taxonomy): Eukaryota > Metazoa > Arthropoda > Arachnida > Araneae > Eresidae > Stegodyphus > Stegodyphus mimosarum. Next base: position 286,434 of record KK116739.1, on the reverse strand, counting down.
CAAAAGAAGAACTAAGTTCACCTCTTAAGCGAACAGAAAATCTTCAAACTAAAGGTCTTTCGTTTCTAACAGCTTAGGAGGTAAAAGCATAACTGAATTATACTAAGTGCACTAAAGGGGAGTTACCCCAGAAAGGCTATTAGTCTCGGAACGGCATTTTGCGTTGAATGACTGTGCTGTGTCGCTTTTCAAATTGTTGCCACCAAATATTATCGCCTTATTTATATATAAAGGAATTAAATAATGAGGAATCTGCATGAATGTATGTATGTTTCTCGCATTGTGAAAAAACCAACGGTAAATAGAGCCTTCAAATTTTGAATAAAGTAGTCCTCCACCCGAATATGAGCACCTGAGAGCTCGAATTTCGAATTTCTTTTATTGTCTGTTTTATATTTTCTGCCTTCTTGGCATGCCTTCGTGGTGTAGTGGTCAGCACGCTCGACGTGTATTCGAGAGGTCTGCGGTTCGAGCCCCGGCGAGGGCATTTCTCATTTTTCTTGACTCCTGCTTTCAAAAATACCTAATGTCTCTATATACCTTTAACGAATTTTTCATTAACAAACTCAACAATTTCAAAGTGAGCAATGGCAACACTGTACGGAAAACAACATGTTTATCGCCAGCGCGCAAGTCTGTTTGTCAGAAATTCTAGAGATATGATGTTTTAAATATTTTAAATGTATTTCTAATAGTTTTGGGCCGAAGGGATATTTGTCCAATTGCTCTCGAAATGTGTGTGTAAGTGAAAAACAAAAACGCTCCTTGGAATGTAATACAAAATCTGAAAGCTTTCAGAGTTCCTATTTGTTTGAAAATTATTTTTATTTGTAACGAACTAATGTGCGTAACTTCTCGAGATCATGTTTGATCTGTGCCTAATAAAAGCTGAAAAGAAATCTGTAACACCTGGTTTTTCTCTGTTTCTTTATAGCAATGCTAGAGTTATTGTTGATGTTGTTTCAGATGACCTCATACTTTCAGTTTAATGCCTTCGGTCAGTATTCATCGGTCATTAAGCCAAATGCACCCCAGAGAGCTATCGGTGAAACGCGCATACGTGGGAAAGTATACAAAATTATTGATAAAGTTTATTTCAAAAGTAATTAACATGAAAATAAACTATTCGGAAATTTACATTTCTAAATATTGGATTTAGCTTCGTATACTTTAATGGAACTATATAAGCATGAAATTTAATTTTCAGAAACTTGATCCTCCACTAGGAAATTGGAGCATTTCCTGAAGGGATTGTTTTCCAGTATATGATAGTGTCTTACGTTATCCTCTAAACATCCTATCTTTCTCAGTGATTTTACGAATATCCTCCAGCAAGCTTATCGTTTATGCATATAATCAGCAAACAGAAGTAGTAATTTGTTCGTTTCTGAAAATGGTATTTTAATGGAGGTGTTTTAGGAGTTATTCTGTTCAATCTACCATCAAATCGTGTCGATTGCTGAGGCTTCAAAACAGGAAATTATATACTTTGCATGAGCGAGCTTCCACAGAAAAATATACGCTTTTTAAATTTTTTTTAATATAATACCCAAAAAGTGCAGAATGATGTAATAATGTATCAGTAAATGGGGATTGATAGCTATCTTCCCGGGAAAAGTTAGTTCATTTTGGGATTAACCTAAAAAGCTTTTTCTCATTATTCAAAAATATTAGAAAGTTCTAGATAGGTAATAGTCACGAAAGTTTCCATTTTAAAGACAAATTTTAAAAACATTTAAAGTTAGAATTCGTTTAAGAATTTTTGATTGTAATCTAAAGTAAGGAAGATCAACGGGGAGATTTCCACTGATTGCATTTATTGCTTAAAATTGTACTTTGAAGCAATAGGTAATATTTTGTTGCTGGAACCAATATTCATTTTGAAAGAGTTGCTCAAATGTTTCCATTAGATTGGCAATAATGATATCTTCCCTACCCACATATGCTATGTTTCACATATGATCTCCTTACATGACCCTATGCATGGAAAGTTTTGCGTCATCTTGTAAATGAAAGCATTGCGCAAAGTGTTGGTGAAGTTGATTACTGTTATTACTTTAATACATATTCATGTCTGGCATACACTTTTAACTCTAAAGGTCCTTCTTCGGCCCTTTTGCATCCTAATGAGGATAACGGGCTTGCTATTATACTTAAGATATTATTGTGTGCAAGTATGTGGTTCAGTTACATGGGCATACAAGGCCCTTAATTCAAAAACACTGTGATCTTATATTGGTAGAGGGGCAGGCAGAAGTGAGCAGGACATCAGAATTTCATCATTGATCGTACTGGTGTAGTCCCGCAACACCAACTGTGCAGCTCCTTTCCAGTTTAAAAGTCGAATACCCCTTTTCTCCTACAACTAATCTCTCTAGAGGCATTTCGGCTTGCCGTATAATTTGAGTGCCTCTTGCCGCACAGACACTGTATGCTTACAAACATCCGTGCTTTCTCCGAAATTTGAGCCCAGGACATTCGGTACGCAGTCAACATCAATAACTTTTGTACCGTCTAGGTGGCTTATGTTGCTACAAGTAAACAGCATATCAAAAAGTTAAAAATTGTACTGCATAAATTATAGCATTATTTACATCATTTTTTGAGAAATACATTTTGTGCCAGGTATTACTGGAAATTTTTCGCCGAATGTATGTAAATATCAAAATAATAATTCACTGATACACTATATACATAACCTTTACAAAATCGTGCATTATGAGACAATGCGAAAAAAAAAGACAAAATGCTTTTTACAGAGTAACATGATTATACTGATTTAAAATATGATTGAAATTTTGCATGATTTAGCATAATTTAAAAATATGAATAAACAAGAAATACGGTAAAGATCAAACGATATGTGAAACTAAGCAATGTATTTCGGAGTACGCGGTTCTAAATTTTAGAGGATAGTTTTATACTGTGTGGTAGGCATAAAGATTGTCAATATTAGCGTTGATATATGCAATTACCTTAACGGCTTTTAGACGTTTTCATTTCCCACTAGTCGAGCTCATAAGGTTTGATGATTTCTTTCAGAAGGTTCTGAAAACATGCATAAAGTTTTTTAAAGGAAGGCTGGAAAGTTCACGGGGAAAGTGTTGATGGAGTAGTTAGAAAGACTTTGTAAATATAAAATCCAACCATTTATATGGTCCTGGCAAAACAAAACTTCCAATTTATAAAATTTTAATCGGGTTTTAATAAATTAAATGAGAAAAAAATTATATCTGTAGTGCAAAATACATATAAAGTTACTGGAGTGTGAATTGATAGAACTAAATTACTTTTCGAAGCATATTTCTTGGCCAAAATAAAATTCACCCTAAAATTTACTTCAAATTAAAGGAGGAACTATAAGACAAAAAACTTCCTGATTTTGGTGATTACTTGTTCCATATAACGTTGATCGATTCTAAATATTAATATTTAACTGTCCCCAAGAAAATATTAATACGGATATCTCTGCATAGAATTGAAATGTTTTGAATATTGTAGAGTGCACAGGTTTTTTTTAAGCAGGTGACGTGAAAAATATGTAGTGTCTTAGCTGGGAGTGTAACCCTGGACTTCTCGAATACGCGTCGAGTGTGGAACTACATCATGAATGCATGTGGAAAGGAAAGAGATAATCTCTTATAAAGAAACTGAGTTATATATAATGAATTTACTAACACAGTTTTTTGCTTTAAACCATAAAAAACTGGATTTTTGGTAGAATAAAAAATTAGATTTTCATAATTAAGGAACTCTCCTTAAAGTTCCTTTCTATGCGTTCGACGCTAAAATTTTTCTGAGAAAATTCTCCGTAGTGTAATTTGAAACTTAGGAATCGGAAATGCATGTCTTCGGTCACAATTAGTCTGTTACTTACTCTGTTAATAGGCATTTCAAGCCATTTGCAATCTTAACTCGTGCCGTCATCACCGCACGGCATTTATTTTTTCCACGTCACTTGAGACTGTAGTTCAAGTAAGTGTTCATTCCTGTGCTTTTCATGAAGCGAAAGACGCTAAATGAAAATGAAGTGGGAGAAAAATAGTTAAGCGAGTTTTTTTTTCGCACCTTTTGTTCCCATAGTTAAGAGTCAAACCGGGGGACGGAAAATAACCTTATTTTAAAATAGAAGATTAAAATTCGGGCAATAAAGCCTGAAACTACCTTTTTCGAAGACTGTATATGCTTTTTTACATAGTATGTGTACCTGGATATAATATAGTGATCGTTTAATACAGAAAATACTGGCTTATGTTACTGGAAGTAAAATTTAAGTAACAAAATTTTGCGATTTTCGTAAACGAATTCATATCTTGGAATAACCCCCTCTCCAAAAAAGTGATATTTAGGCTATATTAAAAAATATTTTGTCTTGTTTCTAAAAAAAAGCTTTTTATTTCAATCAGTACAATTAATAATTTATTTGCTCTAATATTTTAGTTACATGGATAAAAATTCAACATTTGCTTTTAACTGACATATCTGTTTAAAGCTGCTTAAAAGCATTTGCTTAATTTTAAATCGCAGTAAAATTTTTGTTATAAATTGGATTATTTTGAAATCCTTCTGATTGTTCTGTATGGTTACATTACTTGGTCAATTTAATAAAGTCATTTATTGATTTCTAACACAAGCTGTTGAATTTTCCGAGGAATCTTGGTGGATTATTCGCAGTAAAAGGAAATTCTTCAAGCAGAAAAGGAAAAGAAGGATAAAGGTCTTGTTTATATATATATCTTATAAGTATACAAGTTTATACTCGTTTCTAGAACTTAAATAACTCCGACTATTTAAATTTCGAAAAAAAAAGAACTTAAAAGTTTAAAATTAAAAATATTATGTATTGTAAACCATAATATACTGTGAATAAAGCAAATTTAAGTAAAATCGAATTATGCTTGAAATGCATGTTTTGCATTATGTATGAATGCATAAATATCACAATTTAATATATTACTTATATATAATTAAACAACTAAATAGACATATGGCCACAAAACCATATTTTTACAAAAGAAAGAATGCGTCAAAATCGCATCAATCCTTACAAATGAAAGTTTATTTGAAGTTATTAAAATCAATGAAGAATATATCTTCGAGGTGGTTAATGTTTTTAGTTCGCAGATCTGGTATTCTGGCAAGACAGTAAGCATTGCCATTTCACTTAAAAGAAATCTTTATTCCAAGGCAGGTCTTCAAGAGAACTAATGAAATAAATGCAGACCTAGGTCTTGAATAATGAATATATTTCTTTAACAAATAAATGCATATATGTTCACGTGAGGTTACTCTAAAATTTGAATTACTAAACAGAATTTTTTGCCATTTTGATAACGTTCGTTTCAAGTATAAGACTCTGTGCTCTGTATCTTTAATTTATTGGGGCGGCGGGAGTAAATCTTAAACCAGTAGGCTTATCGTAGCTGCTTAGATTATAAGGGTTTCAAGTGCTAAATTGAAATTTGAGAGCCAAGATTATATCTTTTTTTTTAATTTTATGACTCATTTTTTTAAATTTCTGAGCTTTTTTACAATTTTTTAAAACTTTTATGAATAGTAAAAAAATCATAGCCAAGAATCGGTCCATACCCACATGATGAAACTTTTCCTAGAAAGTTTAGCTCGGACAGAGACAGTATGAAAGCACGAAGTCCAAAAGCTATCAAATTTGCCGAAACTGATAGTTAGATAAGGTTAAGCATAATGGGCATTTTGCATTAGCAAAAGCACGGCAAGAAGGCTTTTAACGTGGCTTTTGATGCAGGAAGGCTTTAAGGAAGGCAAAATAGAATGCTACCAAAATATCACCAAATGTTTTCTTTAGCCAAAAGATAATAAATTAATATTTTGACGACTATAAAAAACGGTTACACAAAAAGGCCATTTAGTAAAAATTTTGATGCCGTTCTGAAGAGATACTGTTATTAGGAAAGTGATATCTATTCTAACTGAGGAATATAAAATATATTAATTGAAAATATATGCGAGTATTGTTTTTAATTTCTAACATTTTAAAAGTGTGTTCGCAGAACTATTTAGATTACGTTAAATGATAAAGGCAAAGAACCTGAGAGTAATCTGCCTAAGGTAAAAATGCCTTCAGGAAGGACGCTTTAAGTCAAATTAGTTCTTATCCACTTAACACATGGGGAAAACCATAATATCTCCCATGGAATCAGCCTATTCACTTGGATTTGAATCCGGGTCTAATCACCAGTGTTCAGCTATGTTACTGGACATCCGTTGAGGGGCTAAATATTAAGAAGAAATCATAATTGAATAAAAACCTACTTAAAAGTGTTATCCCTCTTAATTTTTATTACGTACATTTAAAATTTATTATCCTTTTAACTTTTTGACGTTCAATAGAAGTGGATTATATTTAGATATCTTTCAGTATAAAGAGAAATTTCGATAAATTAATGTATTTTTCTGTTTCAAAAACTTTACCATAAAGAAATCGTAACTGCAACACATTTTATTTCGAACTTCCTGCATAAAACGTCTATAAAACATCAACGTTTTACTGTAGAATGAAAAATCATGCTTAAAATAAAGCCGAAATAATAAAAATTCTTTTAAAACAATTGTCGTAAAATAATGTTCTATAATCGTATTCCTTTCGATTATTTTCCATTCGTAAATTATTTAAAGAAATTTGATGATTTTGAATTTAATTGCTTATCGTTCCAGAAAAGAAATGGTGCGTCGAACAATGGAACGATGAGCTGGAAGGAAGACAATATTCTACTGAATGTGTGACCTTAATATTAACCCATTCGTTTTTTCTTTAAATAAGTTCCGCCAGAAACCTTTATGCCTTTAAGTTAAGTTTTCAGCTTTAAGTTTATCCTTTGAACAGAAGAAAGAATTGATGAGGTACACCGTTTAAGTTTCTAAGCAAAAAAAATTTTTACAATGCTATTTTACGCGAAAAGAAGATGGGGAGGAGAAGCGCAAGGAAATGAGTTTCTGAATATAGGGTTTTGAAACGGAAATGAGACTAAAACAAAGAAGTAGACGACCATATTTTGTTGGGAACTAGGGAATTTACTTGTGGGAAAGGAAACGTTAGATTTAGAAAATACATATAATTCTCATCGAATACGCATTCCAATGCTTATGAAAGACGCATAATTACTTCTGATAAGGAACAACTAGTTTCTTTCATTTCTTCTAAACACCGGATGCATATATTTAAAACATAAAGATTTTCTAAACACAACAACGAATTAAAAAGTATAAGTTAATTAATTCCATGTCAGATATAAATGATATGCCATTTCTATCCATATATTCATCATTCTTCTTAATGCGCTATTCAGGCACTTGCCCAAATATCTTAACTTCACTGGTTTGAAAAATATTCTGAAAGGATTCAAGTTTTAACGTCACACCAGAAGGTTTATGATGATTTTTAGGTTCTCGATGGGTTCGTAGTTTATCATTCTGCTCTTGGACTCGTTTCTACTTGCGCAACTTTTTTTACCCTTTAATTTTATTGTTAAACATCACTTTCTGTGCACTTGCGTCACATGCAGTTCAACAGTAAAATCACAATTTTTTTAAAAGCAGCTTATATGTAATATTCTAGATACAATGTTAATCGTTGCCATAAATTTTTCTGTTTTTCAATTTTTCTTCAGTTCATATCAATGCTCAGTTTTCTTAACAAGATAACCCATTCAACTTTTTTATCTTTTAAACTTTATTATTAAATATACATTTCTTGGCACGTAAGCCGCATAAAATTCAACAGCAAAATCAGAAAATATCTAAAAACAGCATATCCTTAGTATTCTCGATATAGTGTTAGTGTCGCCGTACAATTTTTAGCTCAGAAGGGCTCTTATTCCAGAACCTCACTTTTGTGTTGAATCAAATTTGTTGTCCATTTCACTTTTCAAATAAATACCTACTGGCGCGTTCACCTGCTTAACTTGTTGTTAAGATATATATATATATATATATATATATATCTTTTGTATAGCAATGTCGATCAGTAACAGAAAGATTAAATTTTTTAATTTAATCTTTCTGTTATTGATCGACAAACTAAGTCATTTAAAAGTGATAGTAAATTTAAAAGTAAATTTAAATAGCTGAGTTCTTTTGCTAAATTTGAAAGAAAAATATCTTACACTTAGCCCAGTGGCAACACACATTTGAGAAGTGATACAGACACAAAAATAAATGAGAATGGTAGAGACTAATAGTTTCTTTGGCGCTAAAAGAGAGACAGAAAGAAAGAGGACATGTTAAGCCATGGAACTAGCGATATCAAGGAGCTTTGAGTAAATTACTACTTTCGAATGGTTGTTGGTAAATAAAATTTAGTTTGGTTATAAACTTTAAGGCTCAATATTAATTATAAACTCAACTTAATTTTTAATAATTCTATTCTGCCATACAATCGACAATTACAACTATACGTGCGCATACGCATTTCAATGCTTTCATTTGAAAATATCGCATAGATCGTAATATATCCTCTATTTATATAGTGTTTCGGATTGACAAATCAATGACTTAATAATCATAAAATTTTTAAAAGCAACATGTCTCTAGAATATATGATAGAATGTTGAGAATTGCCATACATTTCGTTTCATATTGGGTATATCTGTAGAGCCATTACATTATTCTAAAGCAGGAGACGCGAAAAATTAACAGTGTCCTCGCCGGGACCCGAAGCTGAGTCTCTAGAATACGCGCCGAGTGTGCTACAGTTACACCACGAAGGCATTTTGGAAGGAGGGAGAGAATACCTAACATGTTTGTTATATTAACTACATTATTGTTTTAAAAATAAGCATAGCGATAACGTTTGGTGGGAACATCTTTCTATCTGAAAAATGATTCGATCGAAAAGTGAAACGAACACGTAGAGGTTTGAGGTTAATAAATTTAATTATTTCATAACGAGAGCTTGTTTTCCTAGCGAGTTTATTCTCGTTGCATTTCGCCTGATTCCAAGAACACATTTAATGCTTATAAATGTGATACGTTATTCTCATTTCCACGCCTGTTTTAAATACCAAATTTGAGAAGTTTTGGATCATTTCGTACTATATATTTTTGCGAAAGTCTGTTCATGAAGTATTTCTTCCGTTTTTTTATTTTTAGCTCAAATCTAACATGTTGTTCTCATTGATATGTAAGTCTTAATACTAAAATTGAAATATTTTGGATTATATTTTAATATAGTTTTTCATTAAAATCTGTTATGGGCTTCAAGCGAAGTGCCACTTTTGATTGTCCATTAAAGATCCCCAGACTGCTATGTATTCTAAAGTACCACTTCCGGTTGCTCAGCTCTACCGAAGATCTTATCAACTCTGAATGTAAAAAGCTTACATACTGAAAATGAGAATTTTTGGAAGTTTTATGTAAGAGTTATAGTGGACGAAAAAATCGTCATGCACATACACACTGACACACGGACGGAGAAACGTCATTATAAAAATAGTAAAAGCATATTGTGGAAACCCTAATTCGTGTTTATTCACAGAAAATCTACTATCGAATTTTGGGTAAAAGAAATATTATCTTCTTTACTTATGTATACAGATTGGGCGGAGTAAAAAAGGAAAAATGGAAAAAAGGTATGTTTTATATCTGCAACCACGAATGTACCTCTTCTTTGACTTCGGTGACAATCCAATCACTTACCCTCTCAAGCTATTCCTAAACTTCTGTTCTTAAGGCGAAACTATATTTTTGGAATAAGAATGCATCAGTTTCTGTCCATTGACAATATGTGAAAAAGTAAACAATATCCAAGTATCGCAAAGTGTTGTTTTTTTGTTAAAAGGTGCTCCTTCCACCTTCATGATAAATTACTAATGGCAGCTGTAACTGTTAGCAAGATCTAAAAATCCTTATCTGAGGTTTTATAGATTCTTTACAGCTCCGACATTTCTTACTTAAATTATTGAGCATTTCATTATGCTAACAAGATGCCGTGGATACCCTGCTGCAGAAACAGCTAAGCCCCATTTTTTGTAGGATTCAAGAAACTGATATAGCTATGTGAGAAATGTGTTAAGAAAAAAAGAGATTTTTAAAAAAAAAAAAAAAAAATTCGTGTTACCTCTGTGCGTCCTTGAATTTTCTCTGCCAGAATTTTTAGTTTCCAGTTAATTTTTTAAAGACCTTATAATAAGAACTTCTTTGATAAATTGAAATACGCTGGTGGACACCATTTTAAAAACACCTTTCAATATTAGAAAGGTATAAAGTCAATTTCAAAATATTTTGTCAGCTGCATCATATACCTCTAAAGAATTCCGTAAAAAAAAAAAAAAAAGTCTTTTATTTTATTTATTAGCAACCGATTTGAATCTGAGAGACCCAATATAAAATTTAAATCAAGCAAATTTATACCTAATTTTAGAAAAGACACCTTTTCCTCAAATATTTACCTATTCTAGCAAATTCCGAAGTAACAGTATCCAAATAATTTACGAAATACCTGCTTCTTTTTTAAAGTTTTTTAATCCAAAAATTTCCTTCATGCAAATGTTTTTGTCATCAGTTGCTAAAATCGCAGGAAATTTCCGTAGATTATCGCTTTTGATATCGTAGTGTAAATTAATTGTGAAATATAGAAGTATAATTCTATAATTCAATGCGTAAAACTGAAATGTAGTCTAGAATGATTGTTATTCTATGAACTTCAGGAACTCATTCTAAACTTCACCTCCAAGCAAAAAAGAAAGAGTTCGATTAGAAGTAGGCGTGTAAATAGAATTAGGCGTGTAATACTAGTTTTGTAATCGAGAGATGTCATAAAATTGTGCAGATTATATTGTCAGAAGCCTTCATGAATATTGTATAATAAGAGTAAATTTAGTATGTGTTTCGCTCTTACGGTATCTGTTAAGCAATTATGTTAGCCTGAAGCTAAAATATCACAGCATAATGTTCTTATTGTATATATTTAACAAGTATTGTATAGATTTAAGGTATTATTAAATGATGATCGCAAGAATTAGTAAGAATTCTGAGAATATTTTAATATTCCTTGCAATTAATTATCTAGGTTTTGAGTGTGAGTTAACTTGACAGAATTCAACGCTCTTTAAATGTGTTATTATTGTTCTTAGGATTCTACAATTACTCGTATTTCTCGCCTTTTTAAAATTTGGTATAATTAAACATTTCTTAAACCTATCTGGAAACAAGGTATAAAATGCAAGTTAAATGTATATCACTCTGGCAATTTTAATGATATTTTGCATTCGAGAACCGATGCCTTATTGCAGTCTAGATGTGGTAAAGATGATGTGAGCATAAATAGCACATGGTTTGATGGGTTTCATCTATGCGAGAAGAGATATTTAAAAGCGTTTTTGCTTGTGAAGTACATTTAAGTAATTAAATACAAGAGAACTGTCATGCTGTATGGTGTACATAAAAAAATGCCCCACCTGAAACTGTGGAAATGTTTTTAAGCATCATACTTCTTCCTAGATTACACCTTAAATAATTGTTTCCCAAATACTGAATCGTTTGTTAGATTTCGAATAAGGATTGTTGGCTTCCTGGTCATGCGAATAAGAGGCAATCTGTTCCTACTTACATAATTACCATTTTACTTTCGTTGACAGTACAATATCTACGCAGATGATATGAAGAACTTAGCTCTGAATCTATAAGCGTAAAACATTGTTTATGTCTTTGGAATTCAATCCCGTAAACAACATTGCACGATTGTCTCGAAACATTGTATGAAGGTAACCAATGGGCTGGAACAGAACATAGAAAATCAAACAGTATATACTTCTCTCGTGTTCTCGAGGGAAATTTGGAAACTTGAACAGAAAGAATCGTTTAAGACATCAATGAAATTTAAAAATAGTATGCAGGTCACATGTTTTCTGTTTATATTATCAATTCAGTGTTCATAGTTTTGAGGGTCTCACTTGAAATACGAGCCACAGTACTGTGAAGTCGTTTTAAAATACCAGTGGTATTTAACATGACGAACACATTCTACTTCAAGCTGGAACTCGCTCTGCTTCTCTCGTTTTGCGGGGCGCATTTTCCTATAGGTAATGGCAGGGAATTTTAATCTGTGAACCCGAAAATTCGTAGATCATTAGGAAAAGATTTCGAAGAATATTAAAACTCTCGTAACATCGGAAACTCTTAGTAAGGCTTAAGTAGGGCTCTTAGTTAAGTAGGGCTTACAGTTCTTCGCTTGTAACCTAGCAGTTACTAAGAAATGTGTTTACTTGCCTACTACTATAGCTGTTTTTGGTATAGTCCCATTTTTATATATTTCCAAGTTTTATATATTTCCAAACAGGAACTAAAATAACTTAATTTCGTTTTTATTATGTTAATAATGAATAATGATATGAGCGAATGATACACAATGTGGAACCAAATTTATTTTGGAGAGAGTTTTCGGTCTGTTCGCACGTCTATATGCGTAAAGTTCAGTATATCAGGCATTTGTTGCGCAAAGCATCACTCTTTATTTTTTACGGAAATAAACAGGCTTTAGACAACTTCCGATAGAAAGGAAGCTTGAAAGAAAACTGGCAGGAATGAGAAGTCAAATTAATTTTCAGGGAAATGTTTATCAATGAGTAAACATCGTAAGAATCAGAAAACCTTCTGGGAATAATTTGATTTCATTTAAAGGTGCCGAAGATGAGGATATTATCGAAAGACTCAGCCTTAGGGACACTTTGGGAATCTGTTATTTTTAAGATTTACAAAATCATAGTTGAACTATTTATGATTTTGATATAATCATAGCGTTTTCCCGCATTTTTCAAAATATGTTCTTTACTTTTCCTGACAGACTCTATATCAGAAAAGCCTAAAATCGATTTGAAATTTTTTAGAGCTCAATTAAATTGTTAATAAAACAAATAGATCTGTAAATTAGATAAATAACGCCAAAGTTGAATAAATCTCTTTTTAAAAATCGCTGCTTTACAGTCTCGTTATCTCTTAATAAATTTTTTGGCGATATTGTGTTTAGCCAAACTCTCTGAAGATAGCTACAAGTACATTTGGATTAGCCGGGAGAAGTAAAGTAACTTAGATAGTGTTAAAAACAAATAAAAATCGGTTAAAATGTGAAATTCTTGATTCTGTTTTGCCAGAAAAGCATTTGTATATAAAATGTACCGCATAAAGACTTGTTATAAAAGAAAATAATAATGTTATTCTGATGTCAGTAATATATCTATAATACATTCTTCCCATTCATGATTTAAGATACATTTTCGAGATATGACTCAAATAAATCTTATATCCATAGTATTTTGATGGTACATTACAAAATATTTACTGAAAAACTTGATTTGGGCAAACATCTTTTTCTCGAAAACATTGTTAGATTTGAACGTTTGTTGCAGAAGCTCGTTATGTTTCTTAGGGTGTATCACTAAAATATTTATAACAGAAAGTTTGTGTTTCTTTCCAACCCTCTTTCTTTCATTTTGAATTATTTATTCTTGATTAATTTTTTATGTGTGCTTTTTCTCTAGTCTAACTTCGTATATTTCTCTTAGATAAGAATACTTTATTTGAAGTCTGCATTGTGGTAAATACTTTTCTCAAGTTAAAAATTAACGCAAGAAGAATTTGACTCGAGAAAGTATCATCAACGGAATTTCTTCTTCCCTATATGAGTCAACTGCAAACTGATATCTAGCGAAAACATGATTTTAAGAGATGGTCTAAAGAAAAATGTATTACCATTTGCCCAATTAAACTAACAATAACTTGTCTAGGTGGAAAGGCTGGACCTTCTTTGATCCGAATGACCCAGGCTGCCTGGATGTGCTGAAAAGTAGGTGTCTTCATTCATTCGGGAGAAAAATTTACAGTATATATCACACATGGCCAAACTACGGCTCTCCGATACCTTAACTGCGGCTCGCGAGCTGCTTTGGATCCTTTGCTATCTGAAATGCGACTTGTTTTGAATAAATATAGTTTAAGTTTTTAATACAAATGGAATTTGAACTAGAAATCATTCAGTACCACGTTTCTTTGTTAATCGCTAATTTAATTTTTGATATTATGTATGTAAAAATTTGATAGATTTGAAACTGTCCACTGTTGGCTTATCGTCAGGCAACAAACCCGTAAAGTTACAAATAATTACATTTGTGGTAATTACTATTCCGGTTACGTTACTTTTGAACAGCTAATGGCCATCAGAATACACTAATACGAAGTTAATCTAAAACGAAATGCTAATATTTTTATATAATTATTCCCCCCTTGTATTTTTTCTCAAGTTCATTTTATTTCAGGCAGTATCTGTTTACATTCCTCTGTGATTCCCATTGTTCAGAACAGTTGCGATCCACCTGGAAGATTTGCTATTCGTTGTAGGGTACTACTTTTTGTCAGTCTTTGAATGGCGAGAGTAACTACTGAAGAACCTATTTCGCCTTGCAATACATATGATGCTCTTTTAATCTGTGGAAGAACTTTACGGGGATTTTATTTTTGGTGGAGTGAATCTTCAGCCTTTTACTTAGTTAGAAGTCCTGAAGAACTCCTTCAAAATTAATTTTCTATCCCTAAGCAAATCAGGCATTGTTATATAGTTGCTTCACAGATTTCGCAACCCTTAATAATAATTCGTGTAATGAGTACTCTTCCCACGTAAAACTCTATCTTTCGTAATAATTTCTGAGTAATCCTGAGCAGAGATCATAATTTATTTCGCCAATGGTTGTGTATGTTGAAATATTTTGGAGTCATGAAAAGAATCATTTGTTTGACAACAATTTAAATTTTTGTCAAAATGTTTAATTCCCATTTTATCAAATATTGTTATTCAAGATACAGATCATTCACCTTAATCATCAAATCTTCATATCAATAATGTTGCATCAAGCAATGAGGGATCAACATAACACAAACGACTCTGTTCTCCAAAGTTTCTGCCAAAATCGGCACATGAATACTGGTGAAATGTTTTAGCTTGTGATAGTTTCTCGTATTTTTCGATTTTTTGTTTGATAACCTTCTTTCTTTCTATCTCGCACTAGGTTTGAAGCATTCTGCTGCACTAGCTCAGAGGCACTAGGTTGGAGGTACTTTGCTGCCCGGCATATCTAAAAGTTTTCACCTCTCAGTACTGCCGCTCTGCAGCTGCACCAGTTGTCCCGGTTCTGATTCCAGCATTACTCTTCTTTTAATCTGCTGATATTTTTTGTCTTCCTAATTTGCGATCAACATGTATGTCTGATATGACCTTCATGAAAGTTTATTAACCAAGCGAAAAGTTGTACAATGATCCACAGCTGGATGACTACAAATTTCAGGCAATAATGTGAAATTTTGGTCCTGTAAACGTATATTTTTAAATTGTGATCTTTTATTTTCTAAAGCGTCCTCTGCCTACAGACTCCACTTCAAACTCCATTTGAGATTTATTTTCTGTACGCAGGTTAGGAAACACAATGAACTGTTGTGCTATGTAACCGTTAGACTGACAATAATTTAATTTAATCTTTCTTTTGAGGTACTTTACTTCGAAATTCAAAACGAGACAGTAAGTCATTTGACCGCCTTTATGGGTCCAACTGTTAGAATATGGTGGTTCCGTACACCTATTTGGCAAGAACTTAGGAACTAAGCTATTGTGCAGACATGTGCCATGTTACAAAAGGTCTCCGCATCAAAAATCTGTGCATGCCCATAGAAATATGAAGAGTTCAAATTATATCTGAATTTGCGAAATGAATTCATTACAGTAATGATGGTATGTTTTCTTTCCGTAACACTAGTTTTGATTTCCCATGTGTTTGGAAAACAGCTAGGAATTAAACAGCTAGGTTGAAGAGTTCGGCTGGTAGAAAGATGGAATATGTGTTCGTCGAAGCATTTGCATAGCCCGGCATGAACTAGATTTATTAGCAATAGGTTATGTATGTCCAAACGTATCGTCACGATTCAAGAGATGGTGTCCAGAATTTTTAACGGTATGCATGAACTTCGTTATCTATGTCCAAAATTAGCGAAGCGATTCGAAAGCTAGTTTCAAAGATTTTCAATGATGCTTCTGAACTTCATTATCTATGTCCTAAATTATCGGGACGATTCAAGAAATAGTTTGGAAAATTTTCATTGATTGATTGAGTGATTGATTGATTGACCGTGTACTAAAAGATTCTGGCAGATTCTGGCATTGCTGAAATGCTGTGTCAATCATTGAAGTCATTAGAGATACTTTTGATTTAAAATACCATTGAAATTGCAATCATATTTGTTTTTTAGTAAATTCTTCTATACTAGGCATCAGTAAAAGTAGTTATTCGAAAATTTGGGAAAAAATGTTTAACGATTTCTTAAATTAGGATCGAAAGATTCGAATGATATTAGTATTGGTTACAGCCGGAAACATCGCGGACGAAAATAAACCAGAGAGTTCGCATCGCAGTTCTAAAACATCGTGGTAGAAAATATCGTCGTCAAAAATAAAGTGATTCAAAAACATCGCACTTTAAAAATAATCGTCGTCGAAAATATAGTGCTAAAAATAAAGTATCTGAAAATCATCGCATGATGATAACATCGCGAACATGCGTTTTTCAGGCTTTAATAACTGTAAATGGATATTCGCATAATTATTTATGAGCGCAAGGTGGAATAAAGGATAATTTTTACTTTCATAGTTTTATTAACTAGAAAACTTTTAAAAAACAAGAAATTTAAACAAAACAAGAAATAATTTTTACTATAAGGATATCAGATTAACAAAGGTGAAGAAAATAATCTCATAATTAACTTAGCAATTTTTTATAGATAAGTTCATATAGTTACTTATCTTTCTTTTTCTATTCTTTTTTAGACTATACTTTTCATGAAAAATTACCGGTAAAACTTTATAAAAAATAATTTATTAATGACCTTTGCTAGTTAACTATGCCAGTTTAAAATTCTATCAAGTTCTATAAATTGCATTAATTTTCTATGCTTATGTTTCCATTTTACATTTTCAGCAAATATTTATTAATTAATAAAACATATGAAAGTAAAAATTATCCTTCTTTCCATCTTGCGCTCACAAATCATTATATGAGTTTTTACAATCACTATACAATTATCAAATTTTCTAATTATTAAAGCCTGAAAAACGCATTTCTGCGATGTTATCGTCAGGCGATGCGTACTTTATTTTTTACCACGATATTTTCGACGACGATATTTTTAAACTGCGAAGTTTTTGAACCACTGTATTTTCTACGATGATGTTTTCTCTTTGCTTTATTTTCTCCCACGTTATTTTGTACCGCGACGTTTTCGCCTTACGTTGTTTTCCCTGCGACGTTTCCGTCCGCAATTTTTCGGCGGACACTGAGTATATTGGTCCTTATGTTAATTGTGTGGAGAAACAAAATTACGTTTTAAGCAAAAGCCTAAACAAGTTAACAGCTTATTTTTAAATAAATATTCTTTCTAGAAAAACAGTTTCTTTGCATTGCGCGTTGACGTGTATTATTTAATTTATGTATCTGTAAGACTGCTTATGAATTTAAAAATAAAATTTTAAAAACTGCATTTTCTTTTAAATAATTATTTGTAATTTACTCAAAGAACTTTTTTATATAACTGTAGACCAATGAATAAGTTTCCGATTCATTTTGCTTCTTAAAATAAAACAACAATAATTGCAAACGGAAAGGTATAAATGACATCAGAAGGAAATATTTGGTTTCTCTACCTGAAGAAAAAACGCTCAGTTGCCCAGAACAAGAGTTGGAAATTTTTATTTTCTCGGGACTTAACTTTCCTGAACACAACAGTAGATAATAAAACAGGCAAATCAACAACCTTGTATTCGGCGTGGATTTTGTAAAATCCCAATCGATTTCGAGAGCAAACATTTTACACAAGTTTAATTTTCAAGTTGTTTTCTCACGTATAAAGAAAATCCGAGGTTCGGTTCTTAAAGATTCTATTTTTGACTTTTAATTCTTGTGGATCTATAGCATATCGTGTCAGTGCGGCTTAAGTTATATTGGCCAAATGAAAAGAACGTTAAAGTTTCGCATAAAAGAACCTGAATCTTAAGTCCGAAAAGGCGAAATTAACAAATCTTCAATAGCTAACCATAGTTGGAAATTCAATCACAATTTTTATTTGGGTCTGATAAAATTATCCAGAAAGTTGGTTCTATTAGGGAATTGCATTTTCTTGAAGTTTTCCACATTCACAGAAATTTATCTTGTTTAGTCAATGACTTCAATTCCAATTCAGGCTTGCCTAATGCCTTCAAAATTCTACTAACTTAACCCTTAATTTTTCGTTACTATTTCTACCGAAAGATGGCGCTATCGGCTCTTCCGCTGGTCACATGTACAGTATAAATACGATCGACATTCGCTTTCTTGCTTTTGCAGAATTTTTTGCTCCTTAGGGGGGACCCGTTTTGCCCTCGAAATCGACTGGGATTTTACAAAATCCACGCCGAATACAAGGTTGTCGATTTGCCTGTTTTATTTTCCACGTCGGCGTGTTTCTTTTGCATCTTGACAACAGTGGATGTAAGATTTTATTCATATTTATATGTGATCATGTTAATCATATATTCATTAATTTACTTCAAAAGTTTCTTTATATTCAAAATCTGTCTCATGATTTTTGAAATGATCTAAAAGGACTTGCGGCTCTCGAACGTTCATAAAACCTATCATGCAGCTCCCATCGCCTTGATGTTTGACCATGCCTGGTATATATAGTAGATACACGTGGGAAGTAGAAGTTAAGATACACAAGGAAAGCTTAGTTGTTCGTAAAGCAGAAACATGGAGAATAGCTCTTATTGTATCTGCTTGCGCAATATATCAGTCTCTTATTTATATATATCTATGTTACCGCTAAAGTGCGGAAATCAGTTATTCTTCAGATTTAAATAAGATATCCGTTAAAGTGAGGAGAATTGTTTCATTTCTCAAATTACCTAAATATTCTGCACAATACTTACTGCACAATACTGCACTAATTCTGCACAATACAATACTTACAGTCGTTAAAGTGAAAATGAGATCTTTGCTGGAACAAAGACAACGTTTCTGTACGCTTAAATTAACATAATGTTATTTATTTATTTTTGGATATCTAAAAAATCAAGTTAATACAGGGAAGCAATCAACAAATTAGTTGATAGAATCAATCATTAACCGATTAAGAAAGTACAATACAAAGAATAAAACGGTTTAAAATATTATTACAATTAAAGAAATTAACATAATGTTATTTATTTATTTTTCGATATCTAAAATTCAAGTTAATACAATTAAGGAAGAAGGGGGAGGAACCGGAAATGAGAGAAACAAACTTTTGATCTTTAACGATACGGAAGACGCTGATATGCAAATTGTGTAGGTAAAATGCGAAAAACTCTTGATTCCGCACTTTAACACAGCAAATCAGTTAATCTGAAGATTAGCTAGGTTATGTGGATATTAAACGACTTTCGAACTTTAGCGGTAACATATATATCCAAAAGCCCCTCTGACTGGGAGGCAGAATGATATGTAAAGATTTCTTGAGATGATATCGGCATACAATTACTTCAAACATTTGTGTTGAATAAACATTGTCTAATCCTAATCTTGCTACCAACTATTAGTATTGCTATTAATTATTAATATATTGATCATTATTAGTGTATTGCTTTGAGTGTCTTGACTTATTATCCAAAGTAAGCCTACTGAAGTAATACATTACTTTTATTGTAAAGTTCTCATGTCCCTCCATTTCATTTACGCATGGTCTCACTGTCATTTAGTGTGGTTCTGCATTAATCTTAATACTTACGCTATTATATCGTCAAGATAACTAAATTGAGAATGCAACTAATAAATGCTTCAATATTAATTAAAATATATGAATTTCTATTGCATGTACAGAAAGCGTAACTTCTGATGTCTTTCTTTTAACGTAGGCTCATAATTGTAAAGTTAATTTTGAAGCACTTTATATATTTAAAATAAATGTAAGTAAGATATAAATGTACAAAGCGGCAAAATCGATAAATATAAATAACACGAGTCAAAATGCATGCATAAATATGTTCTTAAAATGTATTTATATAAATGAAAAAATTATTAGAACCGGTCTCGATTTATTTTGTACGCTTTTATTTCTAAAGGTTCTGATATCCTAATCAAGATGAGTATAATAATAGCTCTCAATCCTCTCATTATCGGTATCCGATCGAATTCGAAAAACGTCTTCTTATCCAATATGAGCTTTTCAGCTTCTGCTTTCAACCTTTTTTTTACGGGTAATGAATTGGAATTGCTTCTTCCATTTCCATGGTAACTTCACAGCAGGAACTTCCGGAAATACTTGTTTGGAAGCGCTAAAGATTCAGATTTTTATTTTGGATGCCAGGACCACAATAGCAAACGATTTCTTTTGTACGGTCGGAATTCTTTTGTTGTTATTTCTATCTAAATTTAAAGTTCTACTTTGCAATTTTTTGCTCTACATCAAGATAATTATTCGCAAGCAAAGTATTAGGGAAATGAGCAGAAATATCGTAAGAAAATTGAAATAACTTCAGTTGAAGTCTATTACATTACGTCAACAGTTGTTAATAATTCAATAATTAGTGGAGTAATAAGTAATAATTCAGTAATTAATGGAGTTCATATTCAGTGGATGACGTCGTTGGATGCACATTTTCCATTCCTTCGAAATAACGCTATACGAAACAAAATTCAACAGTTCCACGTATATGCTATTATACTATTATTTTCCGACCTTATATATTCATAAATTCATCTTTACACTTAAAATCTAGTGTCGAGATTTCGAATTTTTATGATTGTTCATTTTGTTAAATATCCATTTCTAGAGCCTCAGAAATGTCTGGTTTCTGCAACAATAAAGTTTCCCAGTTACAGTTATAATGCAGTATCTGTATTATTCATTCAGGTACAAATTTTGATGTCCCTTTTTGGGGAACAAAAAGTGTATACCAGAGAGAAGGCTCCCTTTTAAACATTATCGCATCTTGGCATGCGTATTCATCAAGCAAGCATCGAAGATTCGTAGTTCAAATCCCGGCGAAGTCACAGTGAATTTTCCAGGTTTCTTATTTAAGGTTTTAGTTGCGTAGAAGTTTCAGTTAATGTCCTTCAGACTCTATTAGGCTGACAAGCGAATTTCGCTCCGTCTGAAACATAATACAAAGTCTTTAGAGAGTTTTAAATAGCCTTTTTAGTAACACTTGAAATGAACAAAGAGCACAACTTGTGCGTACATGTAAACTCCGCCATTTTGGGGGTATTTAAAATAACTTAAGTTGAAATACAAATTCAAGTAACGTAATCGGATGCTGCATAAATTGATCAACTTAATTAGGTTAGTATTTAATATAATGGGTAATGTGTTTAAAATATTAATGATTAGTGTGACGGGGCTTTAGCAACTTTGTCTATGATGCTGTTTTGGTGTCCCTCACACTTGTATCTGACCTGACATGACCTGCCTTAAATTTTAACTACGCGTTTTAATTTCGGCCACCGAAAATGGCTATGACTGGAATAATCTCTGGCAGAACTGGCAATATAACTAAAAATATCAACGAGTCAAAAGCTCTCCCTATAAAACATTCAAAACTTTCGACTGCGTCTTAGCTTGACTTAAATACTCAAACGATAAATTTGCTTTCTTGTGAGGATTACAGAAAAGAGAAGATATAATGAAGATTTAAATCATTATAATTGTTAATTAATATGAATTACTTATTCTTGCCGCAAAATCTTAGTAAAAGCTAGAATATCACAAATCTTCTAATGCGGTATACAGATGCTATCAGTAGTAGTTTTTCTTTCTTCAATAAATGGCTTTGGTTTCTTATCTTTAGTGCTTAGGAACTGAATAATTGCGCACTCCTCCTTTTTTCATATTTCCAATTGGAACGTTATCTTAGTTATTGTTTATTGTTACGTTATTATTTCGTTAGACAACATGAGCCCATAGACACATCAAGCTGAACAGTATAATGTTTCCATATTACTATTTTAATTTTATTTCTTATCGCCATGTTGTACAACTTTTTTATTGTCTGTCTATGCTACATCTTAAAATTTTAGAATTTGTTTACATAAATGTAAAGAGTTAGAAAAATTAATCAAAACCATAAGTTTTTAATAACACGAAAGATATTTAAACTGATTTGACGAAGTTGTAGAGACATTAGGTATTTTTTTTGGAAGCAGCAGACATGAAAAATATGCAATTCCTTCGCCGGGAATCGAACCATGGACCTCTGAAATACCGGCTCAGTGTGCTGACCATTACACCACGAAGGCACGCTGAGAATGTGGGAGATATACCTTATATACTCCCCTTTTTAAAGGGCGACTAGGCTTTTAGGGGACCTAGTCGCCAAATCCTGGGTGTGGAAAGTCATCATCCACAACCCTTTTTAGTTCGGGCGTCAGTGTAGAGACATTAGGTATTTTTTTTTGGAAGCAGCAGACATGAAAAATATGCAATTCCTTCGCCGGGAATCGAACCACGGACCTCTGAAATACCGGCTCAGTGTGCTGACCATTACACCACGAAGGCACGCTAAGAATGTGGGAGATATACCTTATAAAGTCATTCAGCATTATAACAACTTCGCATGATTTGAATTCCGATTAAGAAGTAGTGTAGATGTAATAATTTCGGAAAAACGTAGAAGAGGAATCAGCTTGCAGTCTGGTGGAAAGATGGAAGAAGATCGGATCCTAGTTCAGCTAAATACCATTTTTATTTCCTGTCACATTAGAAGCATTCTTCGTAGTCAGTATACTTTTTGATCATAAATAATTACAATAATTTCTCATATACACCGGTTAACAGGGCGACATCGTTTTAGAGGGGAAGCAAAGCGAGGAGCTATTAGCAAGGTAGAAGCTAGGAAAAGAAGGCTGACGTATTGAATTAGCCAGAGTATATATATACCAGAGTAAGTGCGATTCTAGAGACAAGTTATGAATGGTTAGTATTAGTTTTGGTTTGCACCCTTCAATCAGCATTACGTAACGTATAAAAATATGGAATTCGGGAGATCAGATGAATTTAGGGGGAAGATCAACAGATTTAGAATGTTAATTTTGAGATCGCCAATTAGTTGTAAAAGCAGCTATCGTATTTTCTTATATCTTATATAGATACGCATAATACTGCCCGTATATGTCATTTACTTTATGTGTGAACGCTGGCCTTGTAACGCTACTAAATTATTACCTTCCATATTCAAATATTATGACTTGCAAAATATAAATCGCCGCAATGGAAAATGTATTAGTGACTGCAGTTACCTTACGACACACATATTTAGTAAATTCTAGACAGTTCTGTGTTGAAAGAAAATCTAGTAATTTTAGTGATCACTAACGAAATTCAATCAGTGGGATCATTCTGTCTATAGGTTCAACACTTCGCTGAAGAATTACAATTTAAGGGTCCCATCTCATATATATGTATACATATTATTTCATATATAAGAATTTTCCTCCTACATATAACTTGATAAAGTATTAGGGTTAGATGGACATTAGCTTTTTAGAAAATTTCTTATGCTGTCTTACATAAAATGCAATTCGACCCATTAGTTTCCATTAAATATTGTTGCGAATCTAAATAATGTGCCTAACTTCTAAATAGAAAAAAATCCATCGAAAACGGGTACTTGCGTCATAAGTTCAGCACATAGGCACAAATTATTGGCACTATGTTGATGACTTCATGGTTTTTCCCATGCATAACTTAAACAGAATCAGCTGTTATGATAATCTGTTCACGAAGACATTTTTCATTACGCTGGTGGCTCTTAGGTTTTGTGTAATGGCTGCAAGATATTTGGCCACAGTAGTTTCTTGCAGCTGATGAACAACACTATGGCAATATCAATAGACGAAGATGTTAGTATTAATAACATAAACGACAGTAGCACAAGCATTGTATTTGCAGTATGTAATTGCAGTACTTACATACATTAGCAGAGATGTTATAAAAGAAGTATTCTTATTTAGTTTATTTCATTACCTGATCTAAATGAATCAGAATGGCACGACTATTGGAATTCATTCTTTGGGATCCTTAATGAATGGTGATGGTGTAGTCAGAGAAAACAATGCAGAAAATTATAAAAAGTGCCTAAGAAAGATCTGTTGATGTCTTAAAGCCAATGGACTACATCAGTAAGATTCAACCCGTAAAAATACACAAGCAGGAACTCCAGAGAAACGAAATACCTTTCGAAAGCTTAGGAAGGAAACGCCCTTTAAGTTTAACTATATCAATAGCTATATAATTATATCAATATTTGTATCTATAAGATTCAACCAATGAGAATACACAAGCAGGAACTCGAAATGAACGAAATACCTTTCGAAGGCCCTTAAAAATTTGACTATATCAGTGGCTATATCAGGGGCAATATCAATAAGATTCAGTCAGTAAAGCATACAGAAGTAGGGACTCGAACTGAACGAAATACCTTTCGAAAGTCTTGAAAGGAAACACCCTTATTATAAATTTAACTACATCAATTCCTATATCATTGGCAACATCAATAAGGTTCAGAAAGTAAGAATACACAAGCAGGAACTCGAATTGAACGAAATACCTTCCGAAAGTCTTGAAAGGAAGCGCCCTTATATGTTTAATTATATCAATGTCTATACCATTATATCAACAACCATATCAGTTAGATTCAGCCAGTAAGAATACACAAGCAGAAACTCGAACTAAACAAATTACCTTTCGAAAGCCTTCAAGGAAAAACCCTTATAAATTTTCAGTGCTTCAATTATCTAAATGCTGGTATCTTCGAAGAGTAACTGCAGCCTCGAACTTGAGATCTTGACTGAAGTGTCAAGCTGCATTCAAGAGAAATTATTTTGATTTTTTGCATGCAAGATTAACTGAATTTTATTTCGATATAAAATTTTCATTTACAGCGGTAAGATGTTACTTTTATAAGTATGAACAATAAATTCTGATATTAAACGTATTAATGATTATTGTAGCAACCAAATAATATAGTAGAAGTCTAATAGATTTTTGTCGAAAGAATAAGGAGTGTCACGAAGTTTAAACTGCTACTAAAATGCATACAATTTAAGATTTTTGCATCCCAGATATTTACAATTTAATAGTTTGTTCAGTTTACTCAGGATATAAATAAATATTTTTACAAAGGAACTTTGTAAAAGGAACTAGCAGTCTAGTAATAATATTAGAAAACAGAAATATTACCAGTCTAGAAAAAAAATATGGTGAAAATGCGCTTTAGCCCACTGCTTGGCGATGTTTTGAAAATCGCCAATTCGGCGCGTTTCTGCGAAACGTCTTTGCAATTGCAACCTTTCCGACACGCTCCACGAAAACCTATTGTAAACAAAACATAGAATCTAAAGCATATATCATTAAAATATTTGTCAGTTAGGTTTAAATTAATTATTTACATTTTATGTTGTAATACTTACACATTTTATGCCGTTACATAACCTTCCCGACACGCTCCGCGAAAACGTAACCAAAATGGCATCGAAGAAATAAGGAATTTTTTTTAAAAGGGCATTAAAATCACAAACGATACCATGTACACACCGTTCCGTTTTAACTTAAAAAAACATCTGCGAATTGCACAATATAGGCAACGTACACAAATGAACAAAATAAGCTAAAATAACGAAAATAAATTACAAGAAAATGCCATGTGCACAGTGTTCCGTTTTAACTTAAAAAAAACATCAGCGAATTGCACAATGTAGGCAATGTTTCCGTAGCTTCAAAATACCCAGTCAGCCATGTTGGCGGTTATACGGAGTTACCCATGTTGGCGCGTTTATTGCTCATTCAAAAACAATCGCCGCGAAGCAGTGGGCTAAAGCGCATTCCAACCAAAAATATTTTATCAAAGACCGTATTTACAGGACTTTAACAAAAAATCCATGTGTACCATTTAAAGTAACTACTGTATGACTATAACTAAAGTGCACTGTGTTATATAAATAATGTATTGATGCTTTAAACTGGCCAGAATATTTATTAAAATTTTTAAACAGTCCGAATTATATTTAATGTCAAAATATTCCCAACTTGAAGAATTCGAATCTTATTCATAAAATTCATCTGAAATTAATTATAAGATTTCTCGTACAAAAGTAATAAAACATTAGCTCTTTAATGCTTTTCTCTCAGTTTTTAAGGAGGATGGGGACATTTTGAACATGTTAAGCGAAAGCAATTCTTTAACTCAGTGCTTAGATTGAAATTCGGTAAAAACACTTCGGATTTAAAAATATTTCATTTATGACGCAAAATAACTTGAAGAAATTTTTAGTCGAACTTTTCACTTAAGCTGGATGAGAAGAGAGTGGAGGCAAACAAACTTATAAATTAAGAATTCCTAGTCTCCGTATAAGCTCGCTGTAAAAACGTGAAAGGATAAGCATGTAAAAGTGCATCCCGACGAACCATATTCAATAATTAAGAACAGAACGTTTCACACTACACTTTAAATTCAAATAGTAGTAGACAGTTCCACTTCAAAATTCACTTAAAACTCGTTACGAGACTGTGTGTCGCCACGAAAACAATTGGAGAAGATTCCTTTATTTAAATCTCATATTCGAAGCACAGATTTTGACAGATTAACTCTTAAAGCGAAATCGAAACTCTTGAAGAGCTCAGGAATGTTTTTTGAAATTCTGTTATTGATGCTACATCGCCGGATGGAAAAAAAGCAAAAAAAGTGGTATTGTGAGAACGCCTTTTGTCTCCTGACACTTAAACATATGTTAACAAAGAATGGTCAGTTACTAAGGTAACTGAGAAAATAATGCTGTTCTGTGTTTGAGTAGTAACTGAAACTTAGTCCTTTACAAATGCCAAAGCACTTTCACTCCTAAAAGAAGGTGAAAAGTGTGAACGGCTTATCCTTTTTCTGAATTCCCACAAAAATTGTCAAAATCTATTTCATGTAAAAACTGTTAAATTCTAATTCAGATAGAAAGAAATGGAAGCTCGTTGCCTGTTTCTTGGATAAGATTCAGCTGGCAATGTTCTGTACAAAGTGCTCTGGCAGAGCAAATCTACAAAACATGAGGGTATTGATGATTTGTGAAAGGATACATTTCGCATTTGTGCTGAATTTCAAATTTTTGTGGCCTTTATAAGATCTTTTAAGAAGAGAATTCTATAGTCATCTGAAATAAAGGAAACTTTCTATTCAGAAAATAAGACCGTATTTCTCGATACCTCCACCCGAAGTTCAAAGCTTTTCTCATATCTGACACCATCCTCTTTAGGAGATAGTCACCGCCCAATCTTTTTGAAACCTTGAAAGTGTATCATCCTAAACAAAAGATGAATGTCCGCGTGACATTAGTTAAAGGGCCATCTGACCGCTTGGATTACAAAGCTTTTGCCACGGCATCTACCTTAAGTGACAGTGGAACAGAAACGGGCGGACACCTCTTGAGCAATAAGAAAGAGAAACACGGTATTTTTCTGCATGTATGAATAGAAAGAGATGTTTATTTAGGTTTTCATATCTGCCTTTGGTTTTTTTCATTGCTGTACCGAATTGTCTTTTTAAGTGGACATCATAAACGGAATATATTCAGATAAAAATATTAACTCTGGTTCATGATTACAAGAATTACAGAAGTTTTCTCTTAATTTTTATTTCGTTTGTTCAAATTTGAAATTCCCTTAAATGCGCAAGTATTCTGGAATATTTTTTAATCTTTGAAGTTTCAGATTTTTTCCAACAATTAGATAAGAATTTAAAGAAACCTTGCAGGCTGGTTTTGGTATTCATATTCCAAGTTAGTATATAAATAATTTTTTATATATATCCAGATCTAAAATATAATTAAACTCAGATTTAGCCATTCTTTAACTCTGTTACATTTTATAAATTAGATATTTTGCTGTAGAAAAATGTTATGCAGGCATAACAAATAAGCTTGTTATCCCTGAAACATATTATATTATTTTCTTAGAAACACAGATTCCTATACAAGCAACAGACAATTTGAAAGATAAACGAAAAGCTATTTCCTCTTTCACTCGTAAAATAGTAATAGCTTATGATAAATCGCTCTAAACTGTGTCACTTCAAAATTAATCTATGTGAAATTAGACAAAGCAACCACCTCCTGCTTGGCATAGATTTTAGTCAAGGTTCTATCGATATCGAGGGTAAACAGGTACAGGTCCCTCTTCATCAAGGGCAAATAAGCTGCAGATTTCCTAATTTTATGTCAAATTGCTTAATTTTTGTCCTACTTTGGTGTGTTTCTCTTTTCTCATGATTTGTTCACGCCCTATGATTCCCATATAACGCTAATGACACTTCATAAGTCATAACGTGTACGTATTTGGGAGCAAATACTGCACTTAGAGTACTGCTTTCACAGTATACGTACAAAATGTTAAGGGTTAACTTTTTTACTAAACATAATGACGACGACAAATATTAGCAGGATTACCTGCGCAACTCAAATTACTTTCTATAAAATATCTCCTACTCAGTGAAAGAAATTTAAATGAAACTCACTGTTTGACAGTATGCAAAAGATATGTATACTGCCTTGGTTTCAATTACAAGCTTCTTTGGACGTATATACTTTATTACGGGTCCTACCGAAAATGTGATGATTTTGAGTGCCATTTCATTTTCTTCATTTTGTAGTCTAATTGTACTTCAAATATTTTAAACACTCAATTATACAACAAGGATGTCTTGCAAGCTGAAAGGCTACACTTCTTTCAATAAAGCAGAGGCAAACTTTTTACTAGTCATATTGCCTAACATTCCTTTTGCAAGCGACAGGTACTACGTATTGTCCGGTATTCTCATCCACCCGGTTTATTGTACTCAGAACACATGTGACATAAGATTATGCGGCAATTGTCACATTTAAAATTACTTGTAATCATTACTAAAAGCTTAGAAACTCTCTAAGATTGTATTCCTCGATGAGCATGCTGCTTACAATCATACATCATTGGTCAAATGTGTAGATACATATGTGTGTGCAAATAAAACCTAACCTTAGTATACTTTGCTTTATTATACTGTGTATTTCAAGTCTTCTGGTGCGAAAAGGTCTTCATAAAGAAGTCGATAATGTTTCGTTACATTCCACAAGACATTGGTTGCCTGGAAAAACAAAAAATCGTTATGATTTGATATATGACGACTTCTATACGTAAATGAAACATAAATAAAGCTGTTTAAAATTATCCCAACTTCTTAATTTAAGAATGAAATGAACGGCAATATTTTAGCGCCGCGAATACTAGGTCGCTTATGAAATATATATTTACTTTCAAAAGGATGAAAATTCCTTTCATTAAATTGGTTGGCCTCAGTGTGAAACTCTGACCGTTTCCATAGTAACTAATGGTACAAAAGTCATTTCAAGCTCAGCATAGTGAATGTAGAGTTAATTCCACTCATAAGCAAAAGATGATAAAAGATATTTTTATTCAAATAAGGTACTCCAAGCTTCGGATGTATTACGTTCCGCAAATAAAATTTCAATGTGACAACTATATGATCAAATAAACAACCTATTTATGTGTATAACTGTATACTAATTCCTTTTTCTGATTTTTTAATTATAACTAAGTAGTTAATTTTCATATACACATGAATGTAAGAGTAGTTTAAAAAACACAGAAGACTCCATAGCAGGCACGCATTATACAGCATCAGAAACATCTCTTGCTATTTACACAATTACTTAAACTGTTAATAAAAATTACAAGTTAGACATCTTATAAAATAAATATATTCAAAATTATGTTACACGGGTAAATTATTAAAATCAAATTAGATCTAAGTGACTGTTAAAGCAATTGATTTACGATGATCCACAGGTTGACTGTCGTCGGTGAGGAGCAGTACGATAAGTTAAATTACGAAAACAAAATTAGACCAAGGGGTACTGAATACCGTTAAAACACTTGGTTAATGATTACCAACGATTTGAAAACCACTGGCAATTGATCTGTAGGTCTCAAATGTGAAGTGCAGCTGAAACATAAATTTTAATTTATTAACATAAGATTAAGCTAATAGATAATGATGGCTGTTAAGGATATTAATCAGCGATAGCTGTAAGCTACCAGTCACTGCCTTCAGCCCCTAGATCATTCGTTGAGAAAATTGTAATGAATTTAGATCGATTATTAAAAGTGTTACAGTGAAAGATATAGTATCCCATCAAAGCTGAGACTAGCAGTGACCAATAAGTTAATAGTAAACGATCCTTAACCCTTAGGCTAAAAGTATGGAAATGGATCAGCATATTTAGACACATTGTGAAAAGAAAATTAAGAACATCCTCGACCATCAAGGCTGTTGACAAGTTCTCCCTACTGATTTCACTGTTGAGGAACTCACCAGCGATCAAGTTGCAAAATCGCTGAACTTTGGTAGTTCGACTTGAGTTTGATTCCAGACGAACGGTCGGGAAGCAAAAGAGTTTTCGTGGTTTTTTCCGAGTCTAACTTAGATATGCTTCCCAGTTTCCCTTCCAAATTCCTTTATGAAGGCATTCCTCTACTTTCCTCAGAATGCTACTCAAACTAAAATTGTGTTGAACAGTAACTCGTCATCGCGAAAACTTGATCGACTGAGCTTCGCGCCTCTAAGGTGCTCTTTAAATGAAGAAAACTTTAAGGAATTATCGCATCACTGAGAGTGCGCTCTTGTAATTTAAGTGATCAGCAGTCCTCAATGCAAATGGGAATTCGTAGTTTGAGTCCTGGTGATGACACAGTTTATTTTTCACTCTTCCGTAAAGTTTAATGTTTCCTACAACATAACGAAACATAAGACTAAAACATTTTAGAAAGCTTACAGATTAAAAACGTTTATAAGGCAAATCATAATGAAATGATAGCATAATGAATGAAATGATGATGTTGCTTCTTCGATTAGCCGGAGATTTGCAATTTAATGCAAGCCGTTTCATCATCAAGAATGTTGCCTAAAGTGCACGGTAGTTGAGTGACCACGAGAATACGGTAGTTTCATTCCTGATTTGATGGAACACACCCCTGGAAAGCGGATTCGAGAGTCTCCAGTATCTCTTGGCCTACGAGAAAAACCTTTCTAATACGAAATCTCTCGCGAGAACTGTTAGCCTCTTAGTATTTTAAGTGCCATATGCTACAGATACATAATATTGTTACGAATTTCACATTTATTTGGCTATTTATTTAGAATTGTAATTAAAATTCCTTTTTATTTCCTCGTGCAACGCAGACGATTTTTGAACAGAAAGCTACGTCGAAAAAAAGATAATAAAAATAAAAGAGTGCATGCATTTAATGCTTAATAAATAAATATCTCGTAATTACTGTTGCCATCCAGAAACATTTAGAAAAATCGTGATTGTTCTACTGATAATTAAAAAGCTTATAACAGCCGAGTTGAAACACCTCATCTCAGTTGTTGTTGTTGCAGTTGTTGATGTAGCTGTAGCTGTAAAAAGCGAACTGCTGTTTGTT
Organism: Stegodyphus mimosarum; assembly: GCA_000611955.2. Lineage (NCBI taxonomy): Eukaryota > Metazoa > Arthropoda > Arachnida > Araneae > Eresidae > Stegodyphus > Stegodyphus mimosarum. The sequence goes on along the minus strand of KK116739.1, from coordinate 254,898 downwards.
TACTAAATACTGTTATTGATTGTAGCGGTTTCGCTGTGAGTTAGAATTATTTTATCTGTTTTGAACTGAGTTTTTGATAAACGTTTGAGATATTGTGATACTGGGAGAAAAACTCTGAAGAAATATTTCAGCATTTTGATTTTATTTCTTGTGTAAAGAATAAATTTTTGTTAACTTTTTACGACTTGTGCATTCAATCCATAACGGACCAGTACGCACGCAACAATTTTTGGTGTCAGGAGTGAGGTATTTTGAATGCCATCAACTAGAGCAATGGAAGAACAATTAAGGCAATTTATGGCAGCCTTTGCTGCATTTAAAGAAGAAATTAAAGCTGGCCAAGATTCCGTGAAAAAAGAGATGAAATCCATTAAAGAGGACATGAAAGCTGGTCAAGAATCCGTTAAAGAGGAGATGAAAGCATCTGTAAAAGAAGAAATGAAGGTTGCTCAAGACAAGATTGAAGCGGGTCGAGAGGAAATGAAAAGAGAAATTACCTGCGTAATAGAAAAACAATTGAGGCTATGAAAGGCAGAATAGACACAGTTGAAGACAAAGTTGGAAAAATTCAAGAAAGAGTTTCTGCAGTGGAGCAACAAATTGACGAAAGAATTTCTACTGTCCAAGAACAAATCGAACAATAAATTGATGACAGAGTTTCTGCAGTTACCAAAGAAGTTGAAAATTTAAAGAAATTCGTAGCGACGGCAGGGAGCAATAGTGATGGTTTTAAATTCTTACCAATGCCTGCTCGTCCCTCATTGAAGCTATTGACATATGATGGAAGACCCCCTGGCAAGTGTATAAGACACAATTTTCTATAGTTGCTGAAGCTAATGGATGGGATTCCCAAGCTAAGGCCTGTCATCTTGTCGCTTCTTTGGGAGCAGACGCAGCGGATATCCTTCAGACTCTTCCCGAAAACAAAAGGCTAGATTTCGAAGCCCTGTCCGGCGCATTGGAGCTGCGTTTTGGAAAGAAGTGTTAAAAGATTATAGCAGGCTTCAATTAAAATCCCGTCAACAGAAGCCTACGGAAGCACTCCAGGAGCTCGCCACGGAGGTTGAAAGGCTATCCCACCTCGCCTTTTCGGAGTGCCCGACAGAAACAGGAGAAATCCTGTCCCTGCAATACTTCATCGACGGCATCCGGGATCCTGAAATACATAAAGCACTGCGAATGGCTGACGTGAAGGATATAAAAAGCGCTCTAGTGTACGCCATGAAATTCGAGGTAGCTCAGCAAGCAACTCGTAGAGGTCATCACCCAGTCAGAGCTGTGCGAGTCCACGAACCAGTGGATCAGTTGATGGCTCGTTTAGATGATTTAACAAGACAAGTGAATGCCTTACAGTGGAGTATTGGTGATAAGAAACCAACAGTAAGGTGCTGGAACTGCGGTACTTTATGGCGCATGCGAAGGAACTGCCGAATATTAAAGAGCTCGGAAAATAAGACGGACGATATAAACAGACAATTAAATGCCATGAGATGGAAAACGTGTGACAAGAAACGGAAGTGCTGGAGCTGCGGAGAATATGCTTATAAGTTTAAAATGTCATGTTTAAGCAGGAAAATGAATTACATTCGGAGCTTTGGGATTCATTATCATTGCTATAGAAAAACTGGAGAAATTTTCCATTTTTTCTAGTTATCTGCGCCCAACAGCGGCCGACAGATAAGATCGCTAACACTGGTAATGCGGCTTGAGTACAAACCACATGCACTGATGTTTACATGATTTTCTCCACTTGTAAATGAATATAAGCCAATTTCCCTTAAAAAGTCCTCCACGAAAGCATCCCTCCTTAAACAGATAACCCTTATGTGTTTTGCTGTAATGCAAACAACACTCGAGTCAACTTATTCAAGCTATCTCCTTTCATTTTTTATTTTACTCAAAATTAAAAAATAAACGTAAAGTTACTCAAGTATGAATTAACTGATTTATATTACTACTTTCTCTGATGGTAGTTGCATAAGAAAGCAAAATGTGCAGTATATCAGACTGTTTCTCTTTGTATCGAATAAAGTTTCCTGGTGAAGACACATGGTTTGAGTTTTTGATTCTATTTGTGTCCATATTTAATTCGCCTTCGAATTCGTATAGTTAGTTATTTGCATTTAGGATCATTGTTAAAACATGCATAATCATCGTTGTTGTTAAAAATCGAAACCTAGCTTAATTTTCTTCCAATATTAGTATATAGTTTTATGGATTTTAAAATGTAGGCAATAAATCGCAAATTTAAGAAGAAAAAAATTATTTGTGCACTGCCGGAATGGCAACAGAACACTTTAACGAATTTTTGATTAAGAAACTTAACGATTTCAAAGAGAGTAATGGCAACACTGTACGAAAAAGAAGATTTTTATCTCCAGCACGAGAGACTGTGTATCGGAAATTCTAAAGATATGCTCATTTAAAAATTATTTTGCGATATTGCTGTTGAATTGAATTTTATGGTTTAAGTGCGAAAACCTTGATATTTAATAAATAAAGGTAACACAAAAAACGTTTAAAGAACGTCTCATTTGGCATAATGTAAAATCTGAAAGCATTCAGATTTTTTCTTTTAATTTCGTTTAATTTTTAGTCTCATCGTTATGTCCCAAAATGCACATACAACTTTAAAGTTGGATTTATTATTTATATTTTAATTCTCTCATTCTCATTTCAATGCAATTCATACCTTAACAAGTTTCATACGTTTGTTTATACGATTCGAGAGAAATGGGTCTTGCTGGTATACAAGAACACATTTAAAAAAATTTATTTTACTGAAGAAATTTTAACCCTTGCAAATTCAGAAAGATAGCTATTTGCAGAAGGAAAAACAGTAACGAACAGACGAACCGTATGTGTGTTTCTGCAATTCACGAAAATTTGGTACATTTAAGACCCATGGACGGCAATCGATGACGGATGGGGAAAAGAGCGATAAAATTTGAAACTGTATCAACCGATGTTAATAATAAAATCAATTGCTAAAAGTATCTGGCATCCACGACACTGCATTTAGAGATTAATTAATTAACTGTTGTACCAAAATATTGCAAACTTATAAAGCGAAAACGTAGCTCATATTATAATGCGCAAAAAAGCAGAAATAATTTTCATCATGTTCCCTTACTCTAATATGAATACCATTTCTATGGTACCTTTAGAATTAGCTAAATAAAGCAGTTTTGTAACTATGTTTCAAAACGAAGTCCCATTTCTAGTTCGAATTGAATAATATTCAACGCTAAGTTTTGGCTGATGTTTCTAATGCAAACCACTGCGCTCAGTTCTTTAGACTAGAATGAGCAATTTAAATGATAATCATAAATCAAGAAGTTTAATGTCTCATTCTTTGTTTTATTATACAGAGTAAATCCGCTAAACTTTGGAGCACAATTATTTCTGAAATAAAAAGTGATATTGATGTGCTGTTTTCACAGAATGGAAGATTAGATAAGGCTCATAATTTGAGCTACGGGAAACGGAAGGAACTTAGATGGTGGGGAACACGTATCATCCTTGGTTGATTGATGCCACTCATCGATGTCTCGTGAATTAACTTTCGGATCTACAGTAAATAATAGCTGGAACGTTAATGTCATCCTTTTCTCTACTTACTCGTTTGTGTCTGTTGTGCTTTCTAGGTATTACACTTCCAGTTCCAATAAATGGTTAAAATGTTCACAGATAATTCTTAGAAATAATTTAAGTCTATTGCTATCTTTCAGCATACACGTTACATGAATGAGCAGCATTCTTTCTACTATTACCAAACACCACGAAAAGGTCCGCTTTTCCAACATTAATAAATCCGGCACGTTTTCCAGCACGTTTTGCTTCTATGAACTATTACAGAATACTGACAAGAAGGCCCTAATGCAAGGATTGAGAAGGAAAAAAATTGTAGACAAACATACAAGCATTTTAGTCAGTAATTACACCGTTAAATTAAGCAGAAAACTATCAGCATTTTTGATATTGCGTTAATTCGCAAAATAGAATTCTGCACTAAATCGCTCTAGCATTCTGAGAAAAACACCATAGGTGTCCTAATTTCCTCTAGTTAGTTTTATTGATGTAAGTAGCTTTTGTTCTATTTGGAAAAATGTAAATTTATCCAAAAAATGTATAATCTTTAGCCATCAAATCCAGCAGCCATCAAATCAAATTATTTTAATAATCTATCAATTATTATAATCCGTGTATGGGTTCAAATTAGGATCTTTTATGGAAACTTTCGTCTTGCGAAATCAGCACATGACTAGTAAATTGCGGTGCAAGTTTTAGGTGATTCGCCCTATATTACAGTTTCAGATTTCAGTTAATATGACTGTAAAATATTTTAAAAACATTTTCTGTTTTTTAATTTTTTATTTGGACCGCCCATGCATAATCGGATATTATTATGAAGTTATTGAATCTAATCACTTTTTTCCGGTTTCTACATTTTATAAATTTCCTTTCACAGTAATTTTCCTACGATAAGCTACTGTAGTAAAATAATTTCTTTATCACTTCCAATTTTCAATTTCTGACTCTGAAAAATTAATGCTGTTGGATTTGATGGCTAAAGATGCAACTTGTAACTTAAATATCCAAATGATATAAATGTGAAGAAATTTATAGGTTTAGAAATTATAACTACAATAATTTCAAATGCTAAAGATGTTATAAGATCTTTTAAAGATAATTTAGGAATAGGGTTTTAGAGTCATTAAGTTTCTTTGTTGTACGAGAGGTGGCAAACGAAAGAAACTCGGTTAATTTAAAGTAATGTATTTTATATTAGAGAAGGTGAATATGTGTAACCCCTGCTCAACATTCACGTTTAAAGAGTGTTAGGTGCTTTTTTTATTTCCGCTATACTATTTGTATTTGTTATGTTAATTCCTGAAAGTATCCGAATCATTTACTCCGAATATTTTCACCCGAAGAAATTGTTACTGCTCGGAAATTTGAAAAAGGTTCCAAGTTTTTGCTTAATTTTTTTGTTCTTGTGGAATGTTTATTCACAACGTTTATTCAAACGATGTTTCACAAATACAATAATAAATCTAAAACGATGTATAAAAGAAATTAAACATAAAAAATTTTTTTCACAGACAATTTTATATTTCTCATACAATTAATTTAGTTCTTACTTCGCGACAAGGCAAAAATACATAAAAACTCAAAATATCCATATTAAAAATTACGAAGTAAATCTTAAAGACTTACATGTATTTCCCAAAATAAATTCCAGCGTGAGTTAAGCATGATTTAATTCACAATAATAAAAGAAGGAGTTATCTTTGTTGTCGCGAAGCTTACTTTCTCTAGACTGGCAACAAATTTATTATTCTGCTAAGTTTCGAATGTAAACAAATATGGCTGCTGTGGCCAAAAAAATTAGGCTTAGCCGCACTTACGCAACTTTTAAATTGCTGATAATTCTACAACTATAATATACAGGTTAACTAAAGGCATAAAACGCTTAACCGGAAGATAAAAACAACATAATTCAATCATTTTTAAAGCAAAAAATGCATAATTTACAAACATATAAGAATAAAGAAACTGAGCTCACTGAGCCTAGTAAAAGAGTGTATTGTGTGTATATATATATATACTTTTAATGTGGCTAACTGCAACCAAAATAAGAGGTGCACATATATATGTTATAGTAGTCCTGTATACAAAATTTCAAAGTTCTGAGACTACTCGTTTTTGAGTTATGCGGGATACATACACAGATACGTACGTACGCACAGACACCACGAAAACGTCTCTTCATAATCCATTTTAAATCAGTTTTATAATTTTTTTGGGGAAAAAGAGTTAAACCGCTTTCGATAGCATCCTTAAATTGCATTCGATAGCGGTCAAAATGGATATTTTCGTTGAAATATGATACTAGAAATTTTTCTCGATTACTATATTTCCTTTTTATTTCGTAGAAGGAAATAAAAAACTGTGTTTAAAAATTTCAATATAACTTACGGAATTATGATCTAAAATGCTTATGGAATACGAAAATATACAAGTAAATATTTGAATTTCGCTTTATCATAAGAGCGCAAATCTATCCTCTTGCCACAGGTGAAGACATACTTAGTCACGGCTCTGCCGATCAGAGAGGCCTCAATGAAATTTTATTTAAACGGAAGCTAATAATCTCATTTCTGAGTATTTCTTTACTTCTCCAGCCCTTTATTCCTTACTGATATGATTTTTCATTTCAACGTTTTTCAGAAATATTTCATCAACGTATAGTTTATACCTTGGTCAATAATTTCTAAATAACGTTTCAGGTTATTACAAGTTTGCGCTTATGAAAAGTTAAAGAAAATTCTCTGAACTTTGTAAATTCAAACTTGTTCCAAGCTACAGTACAGCCAAGCCGAGATATTTGACAAACCTCCTGTAATCTCTAAATTCCAAGAAAAGGAATTTTACAGTTTACAATAGGTTGTAACGTCTTTGCGTTGCTACGCTACCAAGTAATACCCACTAAGAAATATAAGGAACCCTCGCACAAAAATATCCGTGCTTGAAGGCGCTTAAAATGTTTTTCAGTTATCCTATTAAGTCTGACTAATAAAGTTGGTTGTTCAATCAAAATGGAGAGATTTCTATAAAAACTTCATTACAAGGTATACACTGGTGTGCAAAAATTAACGACGAGACGGTTTTTTCAATATAACTTTGTACAAAAGCTTTCCAAATCAACACATTTTATACCGTAAGATCCCCAATACGTAAGGACATGAATAATGTAAGCAACACTTACTAAAAGAGAAATCAGAGGGATAAGAAGAAGCTTTATTGAAAAAGTAGCATGGAGCGCAAAGCGACTGAAGGCCGAAACATCCCTGTGATGGGTGTCCAGCAAGAAACATCCGGTCTTTAATAAGGGACATGATCTCCCCTGACTGCTAGGCAGGTTTCACATCATTTGTGCATGCTGGATATATGGTTGTTAATGAGCTGTTGAGACACTGCTGCTCGTTCCTCTTGTAGCACCAATCGCAGTTTCGGAATCATTACTGGCGATAAGTTACGGGCTCCCACGTGTCTCCCTAGTAAGTTCCGTACATGCTTGAGGGGATTTAGATCCAGAGACCTTGCCGACCAATCCATGTGTTCAATATCTTCACTCTCCAACAGCTCTTCGACAGTAACTGTGCGATGAGGTGGAGCGTTGTCGTCCATGAAGAGGAACTGAGGACCCATAGCCCTTGTGAAAAGACGCATGTAAGGAAGAAGAACCTCCTTACAATAGCAGTTCCAGGTGACGAACCTCCTTGCGAGACATGAAGGTCGGTCCGGCTACCAAGTATTATGTCTGCTCGAACGAGAACTCCGCGACCTCCAAAACAGTCCCTTTTGATGATGTTGAAGGGGTTATTGCGTTTTCCCCGCTCTGTCCAGATGTGTATGTTTCTAGAATCGCAACTCAGACTAAATCTGCTCTCATCTGTAAAGAGTACTCGTCCCCATTCATTGTCTCTCCAATTCCGGTGTTCCCGGCACCACAGAGAACGCCTTCTCCGATGGGCAGGCGTTAGAGGTACACACCGTACAGGGCGTCGTGCAAACAGACCACCACCGTGCAGTCTTCTGGCCACGGTAAAACGCGATATCGGTCGTCCAGTCGCCTGTGTCGTGTGTCTAGCGATTTCTCCCGCTGTCTGCCGCCTGTTTCTTCTGGCCTGTAAGGCAATATACCGGTCATCTGCGGGTGTGGTTCCTCGTGGACGACCACTACTAAACCCCCGGATAGCTGTTCCTGTAGTTTGAAATTGTCTCCAAAGTCGTGAAACGATGCTGTGAGCAATTCCGAACTCTGCAGCCACACTTGTCACACTGCGGCCTTCCTCCAACTTTCCAATGATTCGACCTCGGGAAAAAGCATCCAGATGTCGTCTAACAGATTGATTATTCGCCATTTCTCGCTGAGGCAGCAACTCGGTGTGATTTTAACTGCTATACGGCGTGCAATCTCTTTGCCAGAAATACTGATCTTACACCGACAACATGCTTTATACTACTCAGACACTCCCCCATTACGTCTACCTGCATATCTGCGCATGTGCTACTACTTACGCATCACCTTACTTAATCTCTTGATTGGTCTTTCTGTCCGCTCTGCCTCTTCGTTCAGCTGATATGCTAATTTTTCGACTTCGTCCTTAATTTTTGCACACCAGTGTATATTCAGTAAAGTCTAAATAAACGTTTATTTTTTAATTCCAGAGTTTAACTGATATGATATGTATATTTAAATTTTTCTCTTCTAATACGTGATCTGAATGAAGAAACAGAGCCTTAAAATCTTTCAAGGTGTCTTTCATTATAAACTCATTCTAAAATCCCTTTTGCGTTTTGTTTCAATGAATTTCTTACCTCTACTTGAGACATTCGCAGGTATATTTAAAGCGTTTTGTCTTAGATCTCTACGAGCAACTTTATTTAAGATATTTCAGAGCACGTATCAGAGCAACTACAAACTAAACATTCATTACTCGTTTAATAATTGATGGTTTAAGTAAAATATATTGGCATCAGATAATAGTGCTTTTTTTTAAACAGAAACTTTTCAAGCACTGTTCTGAAATTTTTCCTTAACATATTCTGGGTTATTTTTTAAAACTTTAGAATTTTAGAATTTGAAACTTTAGTAAGACCAATGTTTAGGATTCACATTCAATAAAAAATAGTATAAAGTAACCCTTGCCGTACTCCAGGATTACGTCATTAATACACTGCATTCACGGCAGAATAGCGTTCTTCAAAATTAACTTTCTGTGGGAAAAATGTGTTGGGTAAAATGGTTTTATGACTGCTTAATATCAAAACAATATTTTTTAGAAAGCTGTTGATTTTTGCTAGGGACAATGACTGAAGGAGTTCTTTAAAGGTTTCTCAGTAAAATGTCCAGAGGTTCTAAGAACTTTTCTTACAGCATCCTTTTTCTTTATTTGTGTCAATCTCCATTGCAAAATTAGACCGTTCGTCTGCTTTTTTAGCAATTATTATAACATCTTGTAAGTTAAAGGCGCTTTATTTTCTTCTTCACTATCACCTATTTCACAGTCGGCTCTTGATCATCCAATTCTTCATTCGCTATTTCCCCATTCATTCTTTGACTTAATCCTTCTTCAATACCTGAAAAGCCTTAGCCACCAATTGCTTTTACAATTTGTACGATTTCTTTGGTTCCATTTTCAGTCGATGGAAATCTTTTAAAATGTTTTATAACTTCGGACTACAACTGATGCCTGCAAGCGTTCATTTTGATGAATAAGTGCTTGAACCATGTATGAATGAAATTCTAGCTTTAGATGAATTAAACTGAAATAATTACGATAACTCAAATAGGTGAAATTGCGCTTCGCGGATCCGCGCTCGGCAGTGGTTCTCTGTACCATTTTTTCGAACTTCCTGCGTAATGAAATTGGGAAATACTTCCCAGTAAGCCTCGAAACGTGAACAGATGCAACTGTCTTTTTACTCGATCTCCTATTATTGATCAAAAACTCTACTATCGGCGAAGAAAAAGATTATTTCCGTTTTTACGGAATACCGGAAGTTTCGTATAGTAATCTATGTATTGTTAATTTACAAATGTTTTGTAATAAAAATATAAAACATTTATTGCGAAATTAGGTCCACATTGCAAACCAATTCAACCTTTTAAATCCGGAAAGTCTCGACGTCATGGAATGGGAAATTTCTCAAAACCACAATGGCAAATTTTTCTTTAGGCAATCGTAGTAGAACACGAAAAAAAAAATTCTCAAACTAAAAATGGTATGCATTCAATATCAAGAGATACAGCATTTTCATTACAGCCGTAAGTTTTAAAAGAAATCATCTTTCATTTTTCTCTTGCTTCAAGTTTCTTAAATAAAAAAGAAATATATTTTATTTTCTAATCGGCAAGAATAAAGTGTTTGTTATCATTCGTAACTCAGAGTAACATTTGGCGATGCACAGCTTTCATAAATTCGGTACAGCGATTGAGGTTTATTTTCTCACTCAAAACTGTGGTACTATTTTGTAAAACCATAATTCATATATTCATAAAAAACATGTTTTTGTGTATAAACACATACCGATGTATCTTGGTTTGAAAGCGTCGTTCGTCAGTAAGCTTTGCGTTTGAAGGAAACTTTATCTGCGACGGTGATATGCTATTTGAATGCTGCTTAATGTAAAATCCAAATCTTCGTATTTGTGACTTCGTATTGCGTAGAAAGTTCACACTGCAGTCTTTTCAACATGACGGCTTCTCTTACGTTGGATTAAATGCAAAATTCTTATTACGACAATGTTTTTTTAAATGAGAAAGGCTAACTGGCAGATAATTGGAAGCTTTTTTGCAGCAACAGATGCAGATAAGAACTTTGAAGGCTGCAAAGTACATTAGCGCCGTTTTAAAAACAAAAAAAGTAAATTTGAACTATAAGCGCAAAATAATTTTTACTGGAATGATGAAGAAGTTTCTTCGTGACTGAAATGCATTTCAAAAAATTAATATCTTACCTACCTTCTTCCTTCTATAACAATCATTTTTAATTCTTACAGATTGAGATGGGATGAGACAAGTACCCTTTTAGATTATTTACTGCTTTTCCGAGATGAGAAATAAAACCTCAGAAGCAAAACTGTTTAGAGTCTGCTACATGTACCACTTTTCTTTCTTTTTTTTGTACTTCTTTGCACGAACTAAAGGAGTATTGTAATGGCGAAACGTTTTCCGGTAGATTTCAACGGAAATATGAGTTTTGACTATTCCAAAGCCATTTCTAAGATTATTTTGTGTAACGTTTATACGTATGCATTGAATGAAGGACACTTTTATCCAAAACGGACTGTATGATGGATTTAAAATGGATTTTTTCCTGACGTCTGTACAAACGTATCATACGTTTGTACATACGTCTGTATATACGTACCTATGTGCATATGTATGTATGGGTAAAAATTCCGGGTATCATATTTCAACGAAAATATCCATTTTGACAGCTATCGAATGGAATTTAACGATGCTTTTGCGTGACATCTGTACGGAAGCACAGAATAAAAGAATTTTCCCCCCAAACGGATTATAAAATGAAATTAAAATGGATTTAGAAGGGTTCCTTTGTCACGTCTGTACACGTACGTACGTATGTATGTATCTCGCATAACTCAATCACATTAGCCGTAGGACGTTAAAATTTTGTATATGAGAGTGCTATAACATTTAGTTGCGTACCTCCTTTTTATTGCAATCGACAGTACTAATATTTACCCTACCCCTTGCTTGGTTTAAACTTCCTTACTCGACCTTTATTTTCGCAATCATATATCATCATTTCGCAATCTTAGTCATATATATTCAATTACAGACGTCTTTTAAATGGCGAAAATATTCTTATTTTGGTAATGTGAAAGTATAAAATAATTAATTTTCTGCAAATAATGAAATCTATCTTTTAATGCAGTCTCTCGGTTCCTGTACTTATATTTGGGAAAGTTTTATACTCGTTAAGAAAAAATATAATTACAAGAATTTTGACTTCCAAATGACAAAAACTGATCGGGATATTTAATTTCAAATTTGAAATTTTTAATGTCATTTTCAACTTGCCTTGAGGCATCGGTTAATTAAGTTAGACTAATTCGATGAAATATATTTAAATGAAGTGCAGCCAAAATGTGTATAATTTAATAGGCCGTATAAGGAGGTCATATGGGGTCCAGATCAGATTTTGTAATATGACTTTGAAGGTCAAGCTTTAATAATGTATATGTTGTTACGGTATACTTTCGTTCTCAGTACTTATGTAAGTAATAACTTTGATAAAGGTTTATATTACTAAGAATTTTGAAATGCTTAGATTGTGTACACTTAAAATTTTCAAATTATAATTCATAAAACGAAGCTAAGCGAAGAAGAGAAACAAACCAGTTCAAGACATTATTTTTATTTATAGAAAATATCATTTTCATTACAGCTGTAGGTTATTTCGAAGACCGAAATGCAAGAACTATGTTCAATTATCTTAAATTTTAATTGATCAGCTTCCTGCTCTTTATTGGATCGCGAATCAGCATTAAATGTTTAAAAGCATACCTGCGTAAATCGAAAAAAATAGCTTATCAAATTTGAAATCATTTACATTCGGAGTAAAATTATTTTTATTGTATTGCAAACTTTTAGTTTTGTTGTATTTGTTCGATAGGCTACATTTATTCTTACAGACATCTAAAGTTCTTTCAAACTAAAACTCAAATCTGAACAATTTTTATTTGAAATGTTTTGTTAATATTAGCAGTGAGACGAATATATGAAGGCTGAATTTTATTTGTTTAATGCATACTATGAGCTGTCTGCCTAAAGATAAGGACACCTGCGCAGAGGACTTTCTAAAGCAAATAGGTTCGTATTCACATTCTTACATGCAGTAAAGCAAAGAAAACGTCCACTCAAAAATCTTGTTTGCTGGAATTTATACAAAGTCACCTGGAGAGCTGAATATGACCCCACGGTCATAAAATATAAAGCGGTAGAAACGTTGTATGAGTGGTCATGCAGAAAATAAGATTCTCAAACGTAAGATATATTGATTTTTAGAGTTGATGTGCATCTTATATCGATTTTTGAATAGGTATTCATCTGATTTCTAGACGATAAAAAAATTATTGTATAACCATTATAATTATCATGATAACCTTCTACACAGCACTGAAATGCACATACGCATAACTGAGTAGTAATATTTTCTTTCATGCGCACCCGCATCTTCAAAGGTTCCAATGGAGTGAAAAGAGCTCTATTTTTTAGTTAACATTTTTTACTCAACATGAAAAATTAAGAAATATGTAACGTTTATTATGAAGAGCATGAAAGCCCATCTCTATAGCATACAGCTCAGTTCCAGCTGTTAACGAACACTCTAAGTAAGAAAATGAAAATAGTCGGTATTAATAAAACTAAGATTATTAAATTCCCTAAGTACTTAAAATTATCCGGTGATGCAGAGGTAGATTTTTCTTTTGTTTTCTTTTTTATCTGTCATCTCAACTGCATCTGTGAATTTGTGTTTTAGTTCTTTTGAATCTGTGAAGTGAAACATATATTTCATAAAATGGGATATGAATGAATGAAAATTATTTCCGGTTTTTACTAACGAAGAGTAACTACTTTTCATAAACAATACAAATCAAACGTAGTCTTGATTCTTAATGCTTTCAAAAGACAGAATTAAATTATACTCAACTGAACTTCGATAAACTTAAGAAGCCCATTGTTTACATACGTTATAACGTACTCTCCAAGTTCCGCTTACAATAATTCCATCAACATATTTGAAAAAGAAAAAAAAATAATTCCGCGGTCGATTGAACTTATGAGGCGCTACCATGATGATACAAGTTTACCTTCAGAATTTTCCTTGGACCATCGGGTGGGCGAAAAAAAAAAAGACAAAAAACAAAGAATCAAAACCCAAACCGAAAAGTGGCGCAAATCTTGAAGAGGACTGTGCTCCTGCTGCGAAGCGAAGCGGAAGCCAAGTTCAAGGCCAAATAGTGCACGGTCCGGAGCATCGCCTTCCGAAGAGATCTAGGTCAGTGTGATTAAAGAACCAGACGGATTTCCAACCGGAACGATAATAGGGAAGAACTCTTAGACAAAACTTATCTTTCCAGGTACGGGATCGGATTTGTTTGGGGCAGTGTCACCTTCTTTTCAAACGAAGCACAGCGAGAACCTCAATTCTGGAAGGGGAGCAGCGGCTTTAGAAGCCCGTACAGCAATAATTAGATTGCTTTACAAGCGTTCTGTTTCCTCTTTTGGAGTCGGAAAGAAACAATTTTAAAGTATCTAACATGAGTCTGTAAATGAAATGAGATAGCATGCATTTTTTCGGTCACTCTGTCGAAAGCAGGTTAGTAAACACATAAAAGCATGCAGGATTTTCAAAATTGAGAAACCTATTTCTGTACATAATTTCATTTGCAACGTCTTTGCACAGAAGAATACATATCAAGTACGGAATATGTTTGCGTTAATTTAAATGTTCTCCTTTCATTGGGAGTAAATTTTAAGGAAGGAAATTTTCCGGCATTTTCACAGGCAATAATGAAGCATGAATTTTTATATACTTTTATCTTTCAGTATCTTTGATGCAAAATGCAGTTCATCGTGGAGTTTGAACTGCTTTTGATAGAAATGACTATGACACTGAAAAAGATATTAATTCAAAATTAAGTTCTCAAATTTCGTCATAAAAACTTGTAAAATATAATCTCCCTTCTTTCCACATGCCTTAGGGGTGTAATTGGAAGCATACTCGATGCGTGTTCGAGAGGTCCGGGGTTCGAGTCCTGGCGAGTGCATTCACCTCTCCTGCTTAAAAAACAAATTAATGACTGTACAAGTTTATTCATTTACCCCTTTAAACTGGAATTTTAAGGACACTTTGGATGGTAATTTTAACAGCCAGTTTAATAAATATCGCTATGAGGTTGCTACATTGTTTCGACAAGTACCTCATGTGATTAATATTCTGACATATTACGCTAATTATGTCCCATAAAATTAGAAGTAAGAATGTAAGAAATATTTAACTATTTTCAAAAAAATTTACAATTCAGAGATTGTAGGAAGAATACAACCTGATTTTGAATTTTTGAGTACACAGCATGAGATCTTTAAAATATGAAAAACATTTCGTTTTTATAATCTCAAAATTAGCAACTTTTTTTCTATTTCAGAAACATTTGGATGTTTGTTCGATGCAACAAAATGGTTTTCATTCCAAACGGCATTGTTTGGATTCGATTTATTACAATGGTTCTCTTCAGTGAATCTAAAAAATGGCTTTCTTGATATTAATTTTAATTGTGCATATTCCGAACAGTAAAGTGTTATGTATTATGTTATAATGGATTATGAATTATTTTTTAACAGATTATGAGTTAATTTTTATCGATAGATACCTGTAGCAGACATTCAAATAATATCTTAGCGAGTTTCCGCTTAGCAAAGAAATTGCTTTTTAATTATACCCGCATAAAATACCGCATATGGACAAACAACAATATCTTTTGATTTATATTATTTTAAATAACAAGAGAAAAATCCTTATTTGATTACATAAAAGAAGCTAATGTTAATCAATTAGTTAAAGTTAATCAATTATGTTAGGTGTTTAATCAATCATGGGAAAGCCCTTAAATTCCGCTTGTCTTCCTAAAGAAACGTAATTCCTATTTATGTTTCCTTGAAAGAAGTACTGAAATGTCATTCAGTGGCCAAAAATGAATCCAAGATGAGTTATCGACGTTTCATGGGTTTAGTCACAGGCCACTGGCGACCGTAACTGTAATGGTATCGATGAAAATTCATCGATTTTTATTAATTGTCAATCATCGCGGAATAAAGCATGTTGTAGTTGAGCAAGCTAAATGACGAAGCATGAATAAAACGGAGAATAACGAAGAATGATTGATGAAATGCAAATAAAGATTTATTTAACAGTCTTAATGTCATGCCTAAAAATCAGATGATATTTTAAATCTGAGCTGTTAAATAAGATTTAAATTTTTCCCAAGAAGAGGGGAGAAAGGTTCAGAAAATATCGTTTATATTGAAATCACCAAAACAACATATCAAGCAAAAGTTTTGTGGAACCATAATATCATTGCGTTCTTTTTGACGTTTAATATCAGTGCGTGAAGTTCCCTTCTAAGAAAAGCACGTGACTGAATGACATGGAAAACACAAAGCACGCTTGACATACATATGAGTATTGCATAGAAATTTCACTTTCCTAATACATTTCATACAATGGTCCTAACGCAAATAATAACTGGAATATATTTAAATATTTTTTTTAAGTTGAACAGAGTGGCGACTCAAAAAAAAAAATAAGAAAAATGACTTTTTAAACGTTTTGAAGAGGTTTATAGTTAGTAAACTGATTTCATATCCTGGCAAAATAAAAAAACGTATTTTCACTTGAGAGAAATCTTTATTGGAACCATATTCACAAACCATTCTATGACGTAAATGCACAAATAAGTCTTGAGCAGTTAATTCTTTTGTCTATTAAATGAGTGCACCTGTTTCGCGGGGGTAATTTACTACAAAATAATCCCATAGCAAATAATGTTTTTTACCGTTCGGCTTTTTTATTTTTAATAGTTTATTAAATACACTTATAAACATGCATTGTACTTTAATTTCTGCGTTATTAATTCTGTAACTATTCTTTAACCAACAGATTAGTTTAAAATTGGTTTAAATTTATTGTAACATCAGATGACAATATTTTTTATCTTTCGAATTTTACTGACTTACTTATTTATTATCTCTGAAATATATTTATCTTAATTTTCTGAAAATTTATTGATAAATTTTTCAATTAGAATATAATTGGAAGTACTCAGATTACTCGTTTTTATTTAGCTTTTCTTAGATGAAAGTGAGCTGGTGTATTTATGATACTTCATATTTTTTCTACATTTATAGCTTTGAAACTTCAGTTTTGTTACACGAAATAAATGAAAAAACTTTTCTCTAAACTCTTTTCCAATCGAAATGCGGAAAATGAATTTTTAATAATTTGATAGAAATAATTTCAGTTTATCTTAACATTTACTGTATTTTCGAAATCCGTAAATTTTTTTAATTTAATTCAGAAACATGATCTAACATAAAAAAATTCATTCAAGTCTTCTATAGTTAATTTATTCCAACTCTACTATGCTATAGTAATAAACTACTGTTATAGTAATTCTTGCATCCGCTACAGTAATAACTACTGCTATTCCTACTAAGCACAGTCACAGCCTTGACAAGGTCTCTTTAATAACCAGAGGTTACAAATACCCATCTTCCGAAGTAACTTTATAAATTTGGCTACAAATTTTAATATACTATAGAGATTTTTGGCTAGGCCTAGCGACAATAGAATGATTTACCAATTGAGTACAAATTCTGATAACAGGCGGTACAGCAACTCAGCTGGTGGTAAGTGCGTAGGTATCGCGTTCTGAAATTTCTCTGAAGTTGAGTGTTTGACTTCGTTTCAGTAAACCAAGCTACACAGTGTTCCTTTTCCTGTACAGACTTCATTCTTATATTCATTTATAGTTCTCCTACTAACCTGCAACAGCAGACCAATCTTTCTTTCAGTTATGCTGCTCTTGTCACCTAGAAAGGCAAAATATTTAGTCATTAGCTTATTTCTTTACATTAAAAAAACCGTTATAGTTATTTTTCAACATGAAAAGAAATTTGTATCATGGCTTAGAATTTGAAATTGTTTATAAGAAAATGAATGTTCTACCATGAGTGCTGGAGGAGCGTCAGGCCAGGCTGTAAACTGCTAAGAAATAGCGTTAAAAAGAAATAGCGTTAAGTGCTTATATAAATATTAATTGGAAATAAATAATTTTTATCATTCATTAATTCAAACTGTCTTTAAAAATTAATCTTTGCTACATTCATGTGCGACATTGCTATGCCGTGTTGCTACATTCATATGCGATGATATAATGCAAATGGGAATTAGAAAACTAGTATACGGTGTTTGTCTCGTTTTATAAATTAAACAATAAAAGTTGTTGGAAATGTTAGTATATTTACTAATGTGTCCAATGCCTTTTATTGTTTAATTTATAAAACACGTATGAATCTTGTAAATGAAAACACGTATGTATCTCGTAACCCAAACTTGAATGAAAGTAGTTTTTTTATATTCATAAACTAAAACTATATTTAACAGATAAATAAAAGGTTGGTCACATCCTCCTGAAACTATGAAATTCTCCCTTACCCTGGTTGGAAACCGCCTATATAAATCGATAGGTATACAGATATTATCGAGCCTTTACCTTTCATATTCGAAGTAAAGCTTGTAGGGTTTATATTTATTTTAACTAACATTTATTTTAAGTTAATATTCCTTTCCTGTTTAGCCTTCATTTTTCCCCTAGAAATTCCCGTGCCAGAGTATGTAAATTGAAATAGCACGCACAGTTTATTCAAATTTAGCGGAAGCTAGTTGAGTTAAATAGTAGACGAAACGAGAGTATAAAAGTCTTGCTTTGAAGCTACGCTGGAGATATTCCTTAGTAGAATTTAGATCGGCGCTTATGTGTGCCTAGCTTTGCAGAAGTGCTAGACTTCAACTGTTAAATCAGTAATCTTGCTGAATATCAGCGATAATTAAAAACGCGGTTAGTTAAGATCTCAGAGCCTCGTCGATAGTGTTTGACATTTGTTCATCTAGTTTCTTTTTTTGAGTTTTACCTTACTTTTAGTTGAACCGCCGGGTTGGCGCAGTTTGTGAGCGTCGAGTAGACGCTGTTGTAATTTTAAAGGTACAATAAAATGGTTTCAACCCCTTCTCACGTTTTTGTGACTCACTATCCCAGTGACTGACAAGTTGGGCCAGAGAGATCTTACAAGCTTCTTGTTTATTTTATACTACATCCCAGAAAATAAATGCTATGGAATCTTAACGGAGATAAAAACTCGCTATTTAAATAAATAATATACATAACCGTCAACAAAATTCACGTTCTTTGCCGGTTCTGTAGTGATATATAACTTTTTACATTAATAAACCAGTTGGTTACATTCGAAAAACGAAAGACTGAAATGTTAGCTGTTTTAAAATCTTTTTTATCTCTGAGACAATAACATTGCTCAAAGACAAGATAATTTTTAAAATACAATATGGTTAACGAATTTTCAGTTTTATACGGATCTTCTTACTGTTAAATTCTCTTAATTTTCCACATCAATAATCTTTATAAATGGTCTAAAATAGTGTGTTATTGTTGCTAACAGAACAGTTTCTTATCCTAAGTGAATATCCTAACAAAATCACTAAGGACACTTTTTATCTCAAAAGGGACAAATAATATGATGTTTTAAGGAATTATTTAATTAAAAAATTTTAAAAATTCCTTTTTTGAACATTAAATAAAGAATTAATGTATATCCCAATATTATTGATCGGAATTTTCAAACTTTGTATTAATGGATTAATAATTTATTACTGCCAAATTCTTTTGAATGTAATCATGAAGCATGTTATAATTTTCAAGATTTCAGATTTCTTTAGCTCAGAACCTTCAGACAGTATTTTTTCTGAAATGTTACAATTTTCTGTATTCATTTCCTCTTGATTTAATAAACAGTAATTACTGGCAACTCGAAACTAATCAATATATCAAATGCCATTCAAGTATCTTGAATAATCTTGCTTTGACATTTCAAAAGGTTTTAATTGCCTTTTGAAAAATAACATGGCAGGTACCAGAATTTAAAATGTTTAAAAAATATAACAATAAATTACAAATTTCGTAAGATTTATCATAGAGGTAAAAGGCTTTTATTGCAATATTCTTCTGAGGTTTTCTTCAGAAAAATACGATAGGTAAATGCACACAGATATGCATTTCCTCTTCCTCCTCCCCCTAAGAAAACGAGAGGTGACGTGCTGAAAACTGCATGAAGAAACGATTTTTTCTTAGCTCAAAGGGGCTAAAATGTGGATAAATATTTGTTAAGAAGTGAAGAAAAGCTTTTTAAAAATAAAGAACCAACCAACACATAGGAAAAGTCAGTTAATTTAAAAACATCGAATAATACTGAGACATTTTACGATATACGTGTAAAAGAAAGCCTATTAATTATACTTTTAAAATTTCTAATTACCTGACTGTTCATATAAATAAAGTTTTTGATAGTTCTGCCACTCGTAGTAGCATTAGCTGGCCAAGTACCTGACGCAAGAAATGCTGAACTAAAGCTTTGAAACGCGAATTTACAAAGGCTAAAATAATAACGCACGAGGAATTAATATAAATTAAGCTAAAGCAATATATATGTATATAATACTAATTAATATAGTTTCCGAAAATTTGAAGGAATTCACTTCCGATTTTCTTTTTTATGCCTTTATTTTTTTTTATTCAGTTTTAACACTGAACCCGTGAAACTGCATTTAACGTTATATTTTATATAAAAATACATATTATAATTTTTGAAATGCCTGTAATTCTTAAAAGCTTATTTTTTCTATAGAAAGTTAAAAAAATAAAACAATTCATTAACTTATCAAAATATTATAATACTGAATGTCGATTGAAATGAGGTAGATTATTAGATTAATTACAAATTGCAAAACAACTAAGCCGTTTATAATTAAGTAAATCTTTAATTTTAACAAGCATTTTGAAAGCCCAAGAGCTACAGAGATAGACCGCATTTTAAACATTTTTGCTTAGCAAAAATGTGCACCTTTTTAAAATAAACAGAATAAAATAAACAATTAGAATGACATGAATTAAAACAACATGAATGAATTAAAACAACAAAAATTTTAAAATAAACAATTAGAATGAAATACATAATTACGAAAATGATGAATATGATCTTACAAGCATATAATAAATATTAAAATAAATTGTCATCTGAAATTTTGAAGGAATAACTGAGAAGTATCTTTTAGTTAAATTGTTAGTAAATAAATCCAAACAAACGTTGTCGATGGGAAGAAAGCATACAAAGATGTAAAGCATTCGGGAAAATATATAAAAATTTAATAATTCGAATTTTAATTTGAAGATATAAGGCAGTTTCTCAGTCTTTATCACAGCTTCTCATCATACATTTTGCAAATAATTGAAATAGTTTATCTTTAATTCTTGTGCTATGTGAAAATGTAAATACTAAAAAAAGGAAGTACTATTAATTTTGCTTTCAAATGAAAAGTGAAGTCATAATGTATCCCAGAAACCATTTATAAAAGTGTTCAGCATATTTGAAAATATTTTAAAGTTGAAATAATGATTTTCAGATAAGAGTTTGTGGTTCTCTAAGTATATGCTTTGAAATCGATAGAAGTTGAAGAAATAAATTGAAAGAAAACTTGCTTCTGAGAAAGATAACTTCCAGCCAGAAGAAACATTACCAAGATAATAAAGAAGAAACAGAGCATCCAAAATAGAGTACAATAACAAATTAGCAACACATAAGCTTATAACAAAAGTATTTTGCTTAAAAGCAAAATAAATAAGTAAAAATAAAAATAACTAATGAAATTAAACATTTATTTTATGTGATGGATCACGGTTAACTTTACTCATGATAAAATATAACAAGCACAAGCAAAGTAAAATATTTTATTCAGATTTTTATTATTTTTATTAATAATCTACGCAGTGGCGTTCGAATTCAAATGTAGTGATCTCTCCATTAGCCCTTTAAACGAGAGCAGATGGAAGAAAGTATAACATTTTGGGTTGTGACATTCGACTGATGTAAATGGATAAAAGGTCCATTTACCATTGGTTGCAATTAATTTTCATGTTTTTTGCCTTCAAAAGCCTAATAATGTCTACACTGACGCCCGAACTAAAGTGGGAGATTCCACCACCTTGGTACATTTCATCTGATATCTACATCTAAAATATATACAATATTCAATTTCTTTAATAACCACGCGATCTAAAATACAACAAATATAAATAAATAAATAAATGAAATAATAAATAAATAAATAAATATAAATAAAAAAGAAAATCTGAAATGTTTCAGATTTTAAATTATGTCCAAAGGGGCGTTTTTTTGACATTTTGTGTGTTACTTTATATATTCAATATCACGTTCTTCGCACTTAAACCATAAAATTCAGTTAGAAAAATATATTATCGCAAAATAATATCGCAAAATAATTTTATAAAAATAAAATATCGCAAAATAATTTTAAACTGAGCATATCTTTAGAATTTCCTATACACATTCTCACGCGCTGGAGATAAAAATGAGTTTTTTCTGTACAACGTTGCCATTGCTTAGTTTGAAATTCTGGAGTTTGTTTCTCAAAAATTCGTTATAATAAGTTTTAAAAAATAGAAGATCGATAATCAAACAAATTCCAAATTTCAAATTTTGGTTTCCAGATGCTCATATTCGCAGCAGGATTACGTCATTCAAAATTCGATGGATCTGGGTACCGTCGTTTTATCACAATGCGAGAAACATAAATACATTTATGCACATTCTTTATTATTTAATTTCTTTAAATATAATACAGGTCTGCAATATTTGGTGGCAACAGCTTGAAAAGTGAACCGACATTTAATGTTTCCGACGCAAAATCGCAAAACGAAAACAATATTTCTTCAGGGACAAGGCCCTTTGGACTAAGAACTAAATATCTAAAATAAGCGAATAAAAATATAAATAAATTAATAAAAATAAAGAAGTAAATAAAATAAATAAATAAATTGGTTAATAAATAAATAAATAAATAAAATATGCTATTACTACTGCTACTAATAAATTGTAAATAAAATATAAATTATACATGAACACCAAAATAAACTATTTTCTGACAATGTTTTCAGCTTTGTGGAAGTAGGAAAAAGAAATGCACTTAATATATATCTAATTCTCGGATACTATTGCAAATTTTTATATGTACGTACGTTGGGTAAATCTAGAAACGCAATTCCTGGAGTGAAAACAATTTTCTTTTGAAGTAATTGTAATAAATTTTAGAACATTGATTAATAACGTTTATTTGCATTTATATATTACCTGTGCATAGAATTATGAATAATATTTGAACTTTTAATATCATGCTTGTAAATTAGTATTTAGACTAGAAATTCCAGAAGATCAACGAAAATTCGGAAGATCAGAAATTCCAGAAGATAGTAAATCGATCAGTATCTCCCGGTGACAAAGAATATGTCTGTGAATACATATATGAAACTAAAGTAAAGGAAACAATCTCAGGAAAAGTACGTACAAGATGTTTCAGAAGTATTGGTTACCTGACTTACATGTTTGACCTGACTGAGGTATGTTAGTGTGACTAGGGGAAGTGTGATAATGCCACTAGATTGTTAAGTCATCAAGCTGAAGAATAGTGCACGAATGTTCAAGCAGTCTCACTTTACTGCCTCAAACTGCTCGCCATTTTGAACGCTTTCACAGACATTACGTTTTCGTTGTACCAGTATTAGAGGGATTCTTTTCAAGAGGTTTCTTTCACAGATGTTTCTCGTCGTTTTCGACATTTTCTTAGATGACAATAATGCTGTACTAAAAATCTTGTTCTTCAATTTTACAGCCCCGTAGTTATATTGGTAGGCAATCGCTCATACTGCAACTTTTAACTTAGTGTTCTATGTTTAGTTACCTTTAATAATGATATAAATTTAGCTACTTGTCTATTATTTAGAATGAAAAAAATGTAGTTTTCAGTTTAATATACTACTCCCACTTTCCCTCCACAGTATATGTTTATTTCAAAAGCGTTAATTCCCGTCATAAATCATAGTTCTGTTTTACGCTGTAAACCCTCAGGGAGAATATACCGTCAAATGAACGCATAAATTTAAATTTCTATCCACCTATTCTATAACGCAATGCTGGCACCGTCATCTGCTATGTCTTATTCTAATTCTACATTCATACAGTTGGAAAAAAAAT
The DNA here is from genome assembly GCA_000611955.2 of Stegodyphus mimosarum. Lineage (NCBI taxonomy): Eukaryota > Metazoa > Arthropoda > Arachnida > Araneae > Eresidae > Stegodyphus > Stegodyphus mimosarum. The sequence continues at coordinate 231,398 of KK116739.1, read as the reverse complement.
CTCTAAAAGTTTAACACATACTTTGCAGTTTATTTATTTATTATTATTTTTTTTTGTAAATTAGTATCATGAGGAAAAAAAAGAGTAAATTTGTAACAGGAATAGAAGGAGTTAGACCAGGTTAAAATACTCCTTTTTTTCTGTCTAGATACCACAAGGTTAAAGCTGGTTTAGTTAACACAAAAATATTACCCGAGTCTTTGCGAGATTGAGGTGAAGGTTTTCTCCCTTTCTTTATCAATATTAAGCTACAAATTTTTATTTAATGTTGTTTGATTTCTAAGTAAATTTGTATGAGAACAGATACAAACTTGGAGTGTAAGGCTCTGTTTGGTAGGAAAATTTAATAATATATATCTAAAGGGAATGAGCCTTTGTGCCCTTTTGCAACTCCATTTTAATATATTATACCTTTCACATCAGCAAAACACTGTAATCAGTAAAGTTACTGTTACTTATGCAGCGCTGCTGTACATTAATACTCCAATAAAGGAAATTATAGTGATATACGATAATACTTAGATTCAAAACTCAAAATATACGATACGTCCAATAAACACACATAATAAGCTGAATAAAATATTCATATTGAATTTAAATGCTTATGTTTTTTACATTAAACTGTTATTAATTCATTCTCGATTTGTTGCTAAGTAGAGTTGTTTTAACATGCATTGAAACTGTACTCACGTAGCAAATGTTGAGTAGTATTCTTGAGTCACTTTTAAAGCATATACAGTTTTAAAACTACGTTTACAGCAGTTACATTATGTTTTTATAAGCATGGAACCGCATTCAGTTTACTATTTTATTAATTTTATGTTCAACTAATTTCAGAAGTATTTAATAACATGTCTCTGTTGACATACAATATATTTTGCCATTATTTAATAGTTTTTCCGCATACCTTTCAGCTTCTTGAATCGCATACAAGTTTCTTGTGTATCCACATACATCGGGCTGGTAACCATTGACTTAAATAATACGTACATGCGAAGATCAGAATTTATTTTTCTTTACGTGAGAACGATATTCTTAACTATTTCTCTTGAGGGTTTGCTTTTCATTTAATAGTATAAAACAATGTTCGGATGCTATCGCAATATTCCATTTGTGCAGCACATGCTTATAAACTATGTGTAGATCATATGTACTATTCCAGTGTAGTATTGCTAAAAACAGTTATTACTGTTAATGTTTATAAAAATATAGATTATTTCAATTTATCCATTATGAATAATAAATTCATGTACAGATTGACGGCGCCAGGATTTAAAAAACATTCCACATCGTATTTTTTCGTATTATGCCTTTCTTCAGTATTTAGTTCTTAACCTTACTTGGTTACAGATCAGATCTGGAGCTTAGGAGTAAAAGAACTTTATATATAATGAATATCAGGATCCTTTCATGCTATGCCTCCAACTTGGACAGCTGCTATCTAAACAGATATAAGTAAACTGAAAAATTATTCAAAGTAAGACGCTTCCTATTATCACTGATGCTTGCATCTTCATCCCAAATTCATTGCTGTATAGAGACTTTATATTTTAAATAATTTTGAATTCCTAACATAATTTTGATCTCACTCTGATTAGGGAGCGCCTCAGAAATACCAAGGAAGGAATCTTTGCTAAGTCAGTTAACAGCTCTATTGTAAATTACTCATCGATAGTCAATTATGTAGTTCTAAAGATTGTAAGTTTAGTAGACCATTCTCTGCGCCGCTATTAGCCAACTATAACATTCTTAATTATGTTTCTTAATTAGTAAGCTATTGTACATACTATAATTAGTCCTATTCTTTTCCATGTTTTGATTTATAATTCGTAATCTTTAATTCATGTTTGATCAGTACGTAGGTTTTATCGTTACCTAGTTTCGACTTTCCTGTGTTATTTTCTGTAATGTGTTTTTAGTGTTTGAGAATTAAGAACTCTGTATAGAACTGACTATAGCTATATTTTGATTTTTCATTCATTTTGTACATACTAGTTTGATTTCGTTCCTTGATTTCTCCTGTCATTAACGTGGTAGTTTAAACTGCTGTCATTCTATTTTTTCATTAGTTTCATCTTTGCGTATTTGAAATATTACTCTGGAACTACCTTTCAAACTCATCACTATACCGGAACAAAGACCTTCTTTAGAGCATTCACCTCATCGAACGTCAAAGTCATAACTTTTTTAGAGTCATTTTCAAAGTCCGTCTTTATAGAGCGAGTGATGGCCCAATGGGTCCATAAGCTTGCACAGTTATGGTACATCCGTATCCGTACTCCAGTATTTGCTTTTTAGTTCTTTCATTCCATAGAATTTAGAATTGAGTCCGGGCTCTGAATTATGGTTGTTCTAATTATATTTGCAGATGTACATCTTAATCTGATTAACTTTTATAATCAATAAAACTATTTAAAAAGTTTTTATTATTCAGTGTACTAATGAAAATTGTTAAATAATGAGATTAAGCAGAAGTAAATTAGTAAAGGTAATATTTTCTCCACTTTTTTAGTTGTGTAGAATCATGGTCTAAAATGCATCACACAGCACGGAAGTTTAGTTATTTGGGTAAAAATACCATTGATTAATGTAACTTAAAACTGTAAAACAGCCAACTGATAACAAAATCCTTTAAAATTTAATACTTATATGTAATATACTGAACTAAAGAATTCTTAACATAATTTTGATATCATTATTAATTACAGCATGAGAATTCTACATACAAATAAATATAATTTTTTGCATTCTATGTATTAATATTGTGTCTTTAGCATTTCATCAATATAGTTTCCTTTCTTTCTTTTATGTTTGCTCGGAAACATTTGTGGAATGTAAATAAGTACTATATTTATGTGTATAAATAACCAAGAAAAAGGTTTCTGCGCTGCAACTAAGCCGCTGTTCAATTGGTTCGTAATTTATTAATAATTATGTATACTCGGGAAAATATAAGAAAAATATTAAGAGGTGCACAGATTTTAATCTGTCCCACTGGTAAAATCATATTGTTATAGTTTGACATTAAAGTTGTTGCAGTAGTAGATATGATTATTCTCTTCAACGTGAGTTCGGGCTACACCTTTTTTATTTTGTTACAAAAGGAGGGAAAACGAAAACAATTTTAAGTTAAGTATCATAGACAGAAAGAGCAGAATATACTTTAACGGAAATGTGTTTAGATTTGTAATAGTTTTCTAATAATTCAGCAAAAATACTAAAAAAATATAGAAATTGCAGAAATAAAACATCATTAATAAAATATCTTAACTGAGCTAAAAATGTCATAAAACTGTTTTTATATATTGAATTAGTGTACTGCATTAAACTGAACTAACTGTAATATGTATATTGTATATAACAAATAAAAAACTGATTTTCTCTGTTTATTTTTTCGTTTTAATTTTTACGTAGCACACAGCTTTAACAGAAAACTTAAAAACCCAAATCATTAGTAGGTAAAGTAGAATTTTTTATAAACTTACATTTTATCTTCTAAGACATTTTTATACTGCTGCTATAAAATAAAACCCAACATTTTTGCCTGAATTATTAGAGCAACCTAACAGAATATAAGTTCGTAAGTGTATTTCAATTAATAATTTGTTCTCTTGTCATTTCGCTCTGACAAAATTAAAAATAAAAACAGATCTACAGTCTGCAAAATAGTAGCTGATACTAGTTTGTAAACATGCCCCAGAGAGAAATTCATCTCCGAAAATAAAAGGCCGGCTCTACATCTGACGTCGCATCTACGTCACTCTTCCCACAGCCCAATAGCCTAGAAGAGAATCTGTTCCGTTACCTGTGAGATGCGTAAACTAGGGAAGAGCATAGCATCTTGGTGGCATGCGTGTTATTTATTCCATCATATGACCTCACTAAAGGTCACCTCCTAGGTAGGCCGCTATAAAAACTCCAGGTCTTTCCCGCCCTCAGCCATTTTAAAACCGTCTGCACACACAAAGCAACAACTAGCTGCTTAGTCTTCTTTTCTCTGTTGGCAACAGGTGAGTAAGAAGAATTTTATGTGGAAGCTTCTTATCCATCGATATGAAAGAAGTATTTTCGCTCTTGGATTATTGTTGTATGGATAACTTATATTCTTTTGAAGTTTCTTCGAGAAAAGTTTTACATTCGAAAATAGAAAATATTGTAAATTCTTACGGATTATTGCTCTATTTCGCTTAAAAAAAGCCCTTTGAATTTTAACTCTTTCGTTCTGAAAAGTCAAAGTAAATTGTTTTTTGAAAAATGTAGCTGTGATAAAATTAAAAAAGAAATTATTAAATATTATTGATAAAAATATAGTCTTAAAAAAGTAAATTTTGAAATTCTAAAAATATACATTATACTTGAAAAAAATATAATTTACTAACCAAATGCTTTTTCTTTA
>KK116739.1:202442-212739 GCA_000611955.2 Stegodyphus mimosarum | reverse complement strand
ACATCGAATAAATCATTCACCGGATGTGTCATCAATGGTAAATGAACAGCAATTCAGCTTAACTTTCCGTGATTTAAATGACTGTATTAAACCTTTTGATGGTTCTTCTGATAATATAATTGAATCTTTTTCAAATGATCTAGAAGAATTATTTCAACTGAATAGAATTACAAATGATGTTCACAAGATTATATTTACAAAAAAATGCTTATCAGGCTCTGCTAAAACTTTTGTAAATTCTGTCAACACATTTACTGCGCTAAAAGAATATTTGTTAGAAGAATTTTCATCTAAGCTTAACAGTGCAGATTTGCATAAACTAATGTTTAAAAGACGTCTAAAGCCAAACGAATCCTTATCCGATTATTTTATTGCTATGAGAGAAATTGGTTCTAGAGGTCAAATTGATATGTCTTCTATTTTTGATTATGTGATTAATGGTATTCCAGAAAACCCTAACAAAATTTTATTATATGGTTGTAAAACTGTAAGTGAATTCAAAGATAAGTTAAAAATTTATGAAAAACTTGTCTCTGCTTCCAAACATACTAAATTTTCTAGTGATCTGAAATTTAAACAAAATATTTCTCATCACTTAGAGAACAAAATTTCTCAAAAGCTTACCCAACCTATAGTTTGCTACAATTGTGGTTCTAAGGGCCATAAAAGTTCTAATTGTTCTCATAAACAACCCAAATGTTTTTCATGCAATTCATATGGGCATAAATCATCTACTTGTTCTCAGAAACCAAGTCGTGCATCACCTCCATCTTCACAAAAATCAGAGACAGTTCTCAATCAAGTTGTCGTACAGTCACATCCCCTACATTCTATGATGATTCACATCAATATTTCTGAGGTTGTTATTCCCTCATTGATTGACACTGGCAGTCAAGCTACTATAATTAACACATCAACACATAAGAAAATTGGTTCTCCACTGCTTCAAAAATCTTCTATAACATTATCAGGACTTGGTGATCACATTATACACCCAATAGGATATTTCACCGGTTGTTTCAAAATTCAAAATACGAATTTTAAAACTGACATTCATGTTATTGATGATAATTTACTATCTGTTGACGTAATTATTGGAAATGATTGTATCCAACAAGCTGAATTTTCTATTGGAAAACATGGTATTAAACTAATAGAAGCAGAAAACAAAAACTCTGAAAGCGATTCTGAAGGGCATAAAAATGCTCATTGCAATGAAAGTGGTTCTGAAAAAGGATCCGGAAAAGTTGTGAATTCTTGTTTTTCACTTCCAAAATCAGAAACTGATCTTGTTAGTATAGTTCCTGTTACAGTACAGAATGTGTGCAAACTGGACACTTCACCTACAATCAAAGAAAGTGGCAATGATTCCCTGATTGTGAATTCTGACGACGTTCTGACTGATGCAAATTCTGTTGTAAATGAAAATGATGCTGTCAACGATGAATTAGTGCAAAAAAGAAACTTAAGCACAACACACGTAGATTCGAACCAAACGAGGAAAAACGCCACCGCAGAAGGATATTCTGAAAAGAAGCATTTTCCCAAAGAGTCTCAGCTCACAGTTTATGATGAATTAACTGCTAATTCCACTAGAAAAACTTCAGTAACATACCTTCCAACAGACAATCAAAGGAAACCGTGCGAAAAGAAGAACCTACAGACACCACCGAAGAAGAAGAGAAGGTTGAAAAGCAGAAGTCAGCTCGAAAACTTGATGAAAAGCAGAAGTCAGCTAGAAAACTTGATGACAAAGACGCTGATACAGAAAGCAAAGACAGAACAAACGAAACTAAAGAAGGTAAGAAAAAAGAAGCGGAAAACAGACGTCAGTATAACAAATGCCGCAAAAAACCACCCTTATGCAAAGTTGGTGATCAAGTCGCACTTCAACGCACTCAATTTGGAACTGGAATCAAACTCCGTCTCCGATTTTTTGGACCCTACAAAGTCACAGCTGTTAAGCCAAATGACCGCTATGAGGTAGAGAAAGTTGGAATACATGAAGGCCCTAATAAAACTTCCACAGCTGCTAATCTGATGAAACCATAGCCTTTTCAACAATGAACTCTTTGGACATTCTATTTAATATTTACTACCTTTCCTTTTTTTGTTCATTATTTTTTTAATTAGTTGAATTTTTTTTCTGTACATAGAATTTTTATATGTACAAGATGCATTAAGATGTAATTTTTTTTTCCTTGCCAAGAAGTTCCAGATATGCTCCTAAAGACGCTTGAGCATTTAAGACGGTCTGGAAAAACACCCTCAAGACGTTCCAAGATGATTCATTGATACTCAATGAAAATGACGTTTCTTTTTTTTCCTCAAGACGTTCCAAGACGATGCATCCAAAGGAATATTTTTTTTAATGACTCATTTCAGATTTTGCTGTAACTCCATCATCGCCAGGAGGACCTGTCGCGTCAGGATGCCCGAGTGTGAATAGGAGGACGGCTACAACTCAACTCGACTAACGGTATTGCGAGAGAGATGGATGATGGAAGATAAGACGAACTCTTATGTGTTTCGATTAAGACGTAATGATGAGACAACAAAGATGTATCTTCTTGATTATCACTCTTTTCTTCATGTGTAAATAGTCACCAATGTAAATAGCCACTAATGTACCTTCACGAATAGTTAAATAAACTACTTTAGTTACCTGGATATGTATCGTCAACCTATAAAATCCCCTAGACGCCGAGTCCACATATATATATACACTTTGTTACTCGGCTCAGTGAGCTCAGTTTCGTTATTCTTACATGTTTGTAAATTGCTCACTTTTGCATTAAAAATGATTGAATTATGTTGTTCTTATCTTCTGATTAAGGTTTTTATGCCTTAAGTAAATTTGAATGCAATATTTGTAGAATTATCAACAATTTGAAAGTTGTTTAAGTGCAGCTAAGCCTAATTATTTTTATGAAATCAGCCATATTTGCTTACATTTGAAACTTAGCAGAATAGTGGATTTGTTGCCAATCTAGAGGAACTAAGCTTCGCAACAACAAAGATAACGCCTTCTTTTATTATTGCAAATTTAATCATTGTTAACCCATTCAGGAATTTATTCGAGGAAATAAGTTTTTAAGATTTACTTCGTATTTTTTAATGTAGATATTTCGAGTTTTTATATATTTTTGCCTAGTCGCGAAGTGAGAACTAAATTCATTTATCGAGAAATACTGAATCGTCTGTGAAAAACTGTTTCTTTTTTTTTCGTTTGTTTAATTTCTTTTAGACATCGTTTTAAATTTATTATAGTATTTGAACAGAACATGTGGCAAAGATTAGATAATTCTTCAGGCGATATAACTTTTTGTGCATTTTGAATTATAAAATGAATGAGGTGTAACATTGTTAAGTGAACTTAGCGGCAGAGTGGTAAACAAACGTAGTGAATTTTAAAGAGTGGATTTATTGCATTGTGGCTTATGCGCTATCGAAGAAGTATTTAATTCAATCCAATACGTTTAAATGAAATGCTAGAAAAAATACTTATAATTTAATATTCCGTACAAGGAAGTCATGTGGTGTACACGTCAGATTTTTTATAATATATTTGCTGCAAATATATGGAAAAGAGGTATAATAACTAAAACAATTCATGAAGGATCTGACTGATTAATATTTAAATCATAAATGTTAAGGTGAAATGAAACATCTTCTTGACTTGGAATGATGCTTTTATAAACATGTTATAGGTTAAAAATACGGAAGAAGTTGAAATAGCGTAGCAAATTGAAATATCAGTCCTGAGATGAAAATTCTGAAATTCATCGGCTACGTAAGTCAGATCATTTTCTGTTGATTAGGAAGCCGTTTATTGGGAGCAAATGGTTACACTGTTAAAAATGAATAATTTGTAGACATCATATTTTCTAAAATATCTTGTACCAGTTTCATATAAAGAAAATTGCGAAATTTTCATAAATTTACTTTCATTAAGGATATCTGTGTGTATTACATCTAAATTAACCACTGGAATAAAATTCTGGAAATCTTTAAGTTTATTCATAGCTTCTGTTCATACAATAGAAAATGAAATCAACGGAATTAATCCTAATTATCCTTTACCCTCGCAACGAAATCGCTAAGCCATTGGTGATTTTGTGAATTGGAGAAAAACGTTTATTTGGGTATCTTTACGGTTCCCTAGGTATTGTTTATTCATAGATAATAATAAAAAGAAGCATTTTATAAGAAATACGAATTTTATGAAAAAAACAAAAGTCCGTATAGTTAATAATTTAAGTTTTTACTACCGTTGAGTATTGTATAGAGAAATTACCACTAAATTTCAAACGTGTAAATCCGCGTGTTCTCAAATACGTATATAGTACACAAATACGTGGACTATTTATTGTTGCGTGTATAGTAAAAAATACACCAAAATGGGCAATTCTGTCGAAAGTTGAAACCGGGGATGCGAATAAGCAGAAAGAACCAATGAAATAATGAAGGTGAGTTTTATTTAAGATCTAAAGTTCTCTTAAGATTATCGAAAGATTAAACGATTTTGTTACCAATGTTATTATTAAATGAAAAGATATGAGTACTATCTCATGGATATTTGGCGAAATATTTTAATTGCCCCAATATAAAGTGATAATCAATAAACTATAATTGCTGCTTCAATAAAGAAGCAGAAGATTTGGCTTGGATACAAGATTATCTTTATCGGAAGTCGTCAAATCCAAGCTTCTTCTCCCAGCTAAAGATTAAAAATAATATTGTTTTCAACGTAGCTAGCATTATTAATCTACCGATAAGCATGGCTTTATTCAAAAGCGTTGAGAATATTTAGAAGACTTAATGGCAAGTTTGATAGTTATCAGGAATATTTAATGCACAATCTGTTTCATAAAAAATGCTGATTATTTTAGTTTATCGAATAGTGCACCAAACGTAAAAACAGAAGCGTGTATAGGTAATAACCGTTAACACACACAGCTGAAAATACTTTGCTTTTAGAAACATATTATAATGAACTCAACTAATTGCTATACAGTAAGAATGATGCTGCATTAAGGTCATAAGATTGTTTTTTGCTCGGAGAATAAAGAAGAAACTATGATTGCAAAAGTTTACTAGACGCCATATGAGCTGGCCTTCGCCCGAGATGTTAGCCATTTGGAGATTAGATGCCTACTCGTAGGAATATATATTAGGCTATGACAGTTTTGTTGAATTGACGGCATATAGCATGGATGGTCAAACTTCAACACGATGGGAGCCGCATGATAGATTTTATGAACGTTCGAGAGCCGCAAGTCCAAATTTATATCGTTTTAAAAATAATGAGATGTACTTTGTATATAAAAAAACTTTTGAAGTAAATTGATGAATATGTGATTAACATAATTACGTATAAATATGAACAAATACATCTTATATCTACTGTTTTGTGTTCAGATTAAATTTAAGTCCCAAGAAAATCAAATTTTATAACGCTTGTACTGGGCAACTGAGCGTATTTTCTTCAGGTAGAGAAACCAAATATTTTCTTCTGATTTCTTTTATACATCTCCATTTAAAATTATTGTTATTTTATTTTAGTAGAAATAAAATGAACCGGAAGCATATTCATTGATCTAAAATTACATAAAATGTGTTATTTGAGTAAATTAGAAATAATTATTTAAAGAAAATTGAGTTTTTTTTTTTAAACTCGTGAGCAGTCATTTATAAATGATAAATTAAATGATACTCGTCAACGCGCATTGCAGAGAAACTGCCACTCGAGAAAGAATATTTATTTAAAAATAAGCTATAGCCTTGTTTAGGCTTTTGCTTAAAAATAATTTTGTTTCTCCACACAATTAACATAAGGATCAATACACTGAATCACTCGAATCCTTGGATCTTAACCTAAAATATTGATAAACATTTTTTTCCCAAAACCTTGGAATAACTACTTTTACTGATGCCCAATACAGAAGGAATCACCAAAATAGAATATGGTTGCAATAATATGATTGCAACAGAATATGCTTGTAATTTCAGTGGTATTCGAATAATCAGTATCTCTCATGACGGCCGTGATTGATACAGGATTTCAGCGTGGCACTCAACGGAATCTGCCAGAATTTATTAGTTATCAATACACTGTGCATCATTGAAAATACTGGAAACAATCTCTCAAAATTATTGAGATGCTCAATAATCAAAATTATTGAGCATCTCAATAATTTTGGACATAGATAGCGAAGTTCATAGGCATCATTGAAAATTCTTGAAACTATCTCTCTAATTGTCCTGATAATTTTGGACATAGATAATGAATTTCATGCACGTCACTGAAAATTCTGGAAACCACCTTTTGAATCGTTATGATAATTCTGGACATACATAATCTACTGCTAATAAAGCTAGTAGTTCCTGCCGGGAGATGTAAAAGCTTCGTCGAGCACATATTCCGTCTGTCTACCAGCTGAACTCTTAAACCTAGCTGCTTAATTCCGAGCTGTTTTTAAAACACATGGCAAATCAAAACTAATGTTACAGAAAGAAAACATACCTGTCACTCCTATAATTCATTTATTTCTCAAATGTTGATGTAACATGACCGACTAACTCTTCATATTTCTATAGACATGCACAGATGGTCGGTGTGGATGCGTTTTGTAACACGGCAGACGTCTGCACAATAAATTAATCCCTAAGCTCTTGGCAAATAGGTGTACGGATCCACCATATTCTAACTGTTGGACCCATAAAGGCGGTCAAATGACTTACCGTCTAATTCAGAAGAAAGTTTAAAATCAATTATTGTCAGCCTAACGGTTGCACAGTCCCACTTTCATTGGGCTACCTAACCTGTGTACAGAAAATAAGTCTCAAATGGAGTCTATAGGCAAAGGATACTTTAGAAAGTAAAATATCAGGCTTCAAAAATAAAGGTTTACGGGAGCAAAATTTTACATTATTGCCTACTTAGGAATAGCAAGTTAATTTTGAAGGGGTTTCGCGGAAAATTGAGACAAGTCTCCTAACCAAGTAAGAGGCTGAAGGTTCACTCCACCAAAAAATAAAATCCTCGTAAAATTCTTCCATATATTAAATATATATGGAAGAATTTTATCCTATATGGATTGCAAGACGAAATAGGTTTCTTCAGCAGTTACTCACGCCAGCCAAAGACTGAATAAAAGTAGTAGTCTACAACAAATAGCAAGTCTTCCAGGTGGATCACAACTGTTGTGAACAATGGGATCACACAGAATGTAAGCAGATACTGCCTGAAGTAAAATTAACTGGAGAGAAAAAATATTAGAAAGAATCATTAAATAAAAATATTAGCGCTGAGTTTTATATTAACTTCGTATTAGTGTATTCCGATGACCATTACCTGTTCAAAAAGTAACATAACCGGAATAGTATTATTTGTAATTTTACGTATTTGTTACTCTGACGATAAGCCAGCAGTAGACAGTTTGAAAACTATAAAATTTTTACATACTTGATATCAGAAATTATATAAGCGATTACTAAAAAAAGTGGCACTGCATGATTTCTATTTCAAATTCCATTTGTATTAAAACATTAATGTTTATTGAAAAAAAGTCGCATTTCAGATGGGAAAGGATCGCAGGTAGCTCGCGAGCCGCAGTTAAGGTGTCGGAAAGCCGCATTTTGGCCATGTTTAGCATATAGCATGGAAAGTTGTTAATGATGATAGCATACTAAGATTTACAGAAGCGTAAAGTATATGCATCAATGGTGGCAATCAAGGGAAAGACAAAGCAGCATGACATAGATACATTACAGCTGTATTTCTACTGCTTAGAGAAACTAACGTTATGCACTTGTTTGGTTTGGTTTAGTTGATTATGGCAAAACATGCAATGGCTATCTGTCTACGTGAAGGGACCCTTTCGTGAAACTCGCTCGTGTTATCATTACACAGGAAGAATACCAGGAAAACGCCCATTCAGCTAGACCGTTAACCTGGAATCCAGCCCGGGTCGAACTACCAGCGTTCAGTGACTTTACCGCTCAATCGCTAATGAGCTTGGACACGTGTGGAGCACGCTGCATACGGCTTGGCATGGCTGAGTAAGCAGTATGAATTAACTAAGTCGATTTTATTCCATGCAAATCTGTTACTACTCGTATCAGCAACCTACGGTGACCAGTTTGTGGAAGCTAGTTTTTTAAGGTGGTATCCTGATGTTTGTTTGTGGGGGTTAAATAGATAGTGCTGGTGAAAGGCTGGGATTTGACATTTTCTGAGGGCTCAGTAACCATCAGATTTCTCAGAAAGGTGTATGTTTAACTGATGGATTTCCAAGAAAGAGCTCTGAGTATATCTGTTTACATTAGCACATGTGCACCGTATGTGCTTCATCAAAATGCATAGACCATAAAGTATCAAAACCCTTAATTCAAAGTCACGTTTCTGTTTGGAATTGCATTCTTTTCTTGTCACTTTAAAACAAAACAAAAAACGTAAAATCAACTACCTTAACTCGGCGATGGTGCTGCTTTTGATACTGAAAGCTTAAAACCACTATCAGAAAGGCAAAAAAAAAAATTAACTTTCTTAACTGTCTCTTAATTACAAAATCTTTACATTTTAAAATTTAATTTAATCAAAACTATGTAAAAGAGGATGTGCAAAGGTATTCAAGGTACTCTATTTGTCTTTTTTTAACGAACGAAATTTCTTATTACACCTTTTATCAAGCAGCAATTATAGCAAGGCTTGGACTACAAAACGAACGCAGAAGCACCTGAAGAAACACCTGAGGACACACCTGAAGACCACTTTTACCCAATGCAATAGCATAGTTTTTCAGCCATTTCCTTAACTTTAGATCTACAACAGTCTATGTGTGCTCTTAAGCACTTTTGAAACATTGCCTGGCATATTTTTCCCAATTCATAGAAAAAAAATCGTGCACGCACTTAATATTCTCTCGAAAGCAAAGATATGTGAGAAAAAGGATGCTGCACCTACATGCTATATCCTTTGTTCACACGTGGATAACAACCCAATATAACAGCACTGACATACTTCAGGGTTTGATAAAGGCGGTAGTTATATTTAATGAATAGAAGGTACTAAAACCCCTTATGCCTGGCACAATTTTTGTAGCTCACTAAATATATATCTGAACATAGAGTTATTTTTCGCTTGAAGTTTTTCCAATGTATGTTTTAAGGTATTGCAAAAGGAAGCTTTTGGCGTTGTTTATTATAATAAAAGGGAGTTCAAAACTTAGACTTATTTTACAACAAAATAAGTAAAAGAAATTGAGTTCGTTATTTGAATTATAATAATATACGCAAAAACTATCTACCAAAGGGAGGAGATGCTTTTGGAGGAATTTTCAGAGGAAACAGTCTCGTTTCGAGGTTGAACATAAGGAAAAGCACAGAAATACCATGCAGTTAACTCTTTTCTTCAGTTTTAAATAGACATCGAATTGCCAGCGTTCAGGGATTTTACCGCCTGACCTCTAATAGGTCGCAATAAGTTTATAATAACACAAGAAGGGCCAATCTACAACACTAAACACCTATTTAGAGAAATGAATTTACTTCAACGAGAAATTGTATTATCAAACATGAAAAACTCTGACTTGCACATCACATGACTTCCATGTAAGGAAAATTAAATTATACCCATTTTGCATTTCATTTAAACTTTTTGGATTGAACTAAATCTACTTCGTCTATAGCGCATGAACCACAATGGATTAAAGGCGCTCTAAAATTCATCATATTTGTTTACCACAGCGACACTCCGGCGCTAGGTTCACTTAACAGCGTTACATCTCATTCATTTCATAAATCAGAATGACAAAAATTATGTATATCATCTGCAGAATTATCTAATCGTTGCCATATCTTCTGTTCGAATCCTACGTTAAATCCAAAACTATGTATAAGAAAAATTAAACGGATGAAAAAAAAAAAAAAAAAAAAAAAAAAAAAGGAAACAGTTTTTCACAGATGATCCAGTATTTCTCCTTCAATTTTTTTTTTGTTTGTTTGTTGAATTTCTTTTTTACATCGTTTTAGATTTATATTATAAAAGAAGACGTTACTTTGTTGTTGAGAAGCTTAATTTCTCTAGATTGGCAACACATCCACTATTCTGCTAAGTTTCAAATGCAAACAAATATGTCTGCTATCGTAAACAAACATTACGCTTAACCACGCTTAAAGAACTTTTAAATTGTTGACAATTCCACAATCATTGCATGCAGGTTAACTAAAGGCATAAATATCTTAACCAGAAGATAAGAACAACATAATTCAATCATTTTTAAAGCAAAAAATG
>KK116739.1:181858-195767 GCA_000611955.2 Stegodyphus mimosarum | reverse complement strand
CTACTCAACCAATCATAAATGCTACAAACTACAGTTCTTACTTTAAATTGCTACGTGTAACATCCTGGATTTTTCGCTTTATTCACAACTGTAGGAAACAAGAAAGGTTAGTGGGTGAGTTACTTGCCACAGAATTAAATCAAGCTCGTATTTATTGGATACAGACCGTTCAAAAAGAATCCTTTCCTTCAGAATATGAAGCTCTGTTGACAGGAAAATCACTCCCTAAGAAATCAAGGATAAAAAAATGTAACCCCTTTTCAAGAACAATGTTACACTTCTTGGTGGTCGACTACAATTTTCTGTTTTATCTCATGCTGAAAAACATCCCATATTATTGGAAGGTTCTCATCATTTTACAACCCTACTGATACGCCAAACACATTTACGAATGCATCATCTCGGTGTTCGGATTGTACTTTCTCAGCTTCGTTCAGAATATTGGATATTAAGAGTAAGGCACGCCATTAAAAAGGTGTTAAAGACTTGCCTTCCATATAAAGTACTGAAACAAAAGAGAAGTGAACAGATAGAAGCTCCATTACCAGCTGAGCGAATTCAAAAGTCATCTCCTTTCGAAACTACCGGAATGGATTTTACTGGACCACTCTACGTAAAAAATAACAACTTCGTTACAAAAGCTTACATTGTCATCTTTACATGTGCTACAACCCGAGCTATCCACTTAGAATTAGTTTCCGATCTGCGTACTGACGTCTTCCTATTTGCATTACAACGTTTTGTCTCTAGACGTTCACTTCCTCATACGGTGTATACTGATAATGCTACAACTTTCTGTGCTGCGGACAAAGAGCTGAAATTATTCTGGGATACTATATCTTCTGCCAAGGTACAACAATTCTATGCCCACCACAACATCAAATGGAAATTCATCGCCCCACGAGCGGCTTGGTGGGGAGGATGGTGGGAAAGAATGATAGGCTCAATTAAGCAATGCCTTCGGAAAACATTAGGTAAGGCTCTTTTGGATGACGCTGGTTTGATCACTGTATTATGTGATATTGAAGCCGCTCTTAACAGTAGACCGATTGTCCATGAATATGGAATAAAAGATGACTCTGAGGAAGCTTTAACACCCTCGCACTTCCTCATAGGAAAGAAATTAACTACTATTCCTTCCAGCCCCACAAATCCTGAAACAAATTTAAATCGTATGTGGAAGAATCGTCAACATTTGATGGACTCCTTTTGGAAAAGATGGCAAAAGGAATATCTGATGGACTTGCGTTAATTTCATCAAGTGCGGAATCCATCTGAAACAAATAAAATCCGTAAAGGGGACATTGTCCTACTTCAAGAAGATGTTAGACCTCGCCACACTTGGAAAAGGGCACGTGTCGAGGAGCTAATCCTTGGCCGCGACAAGAAAGTCCGTACTTGTGTTCTACGCATCAATGGACATACCATTACCCGACCGGTGCAGCTGGTCATCC
The DNA here is from genome assembly GCA_000611955.2 of Stegodyphus mimosarum. Classification (NCBI taxonomy): domain Eukaryota; kingdom Metazoa; phylum Arthropoda; class Arachnida; order Araneae; family Eresidae; genus Stegodyphus; species Stegodyphus mimosarum. The sequence continues at coordinate 194,313 of KK116739.1, read as the reverse complement.
CCCTGGAGGTTGACCAGGGTGGGGAGGATGTTGCGGCAAAGCCATCGAACTATTAAAAATAACATTACCCTTTTTGTGAATGGCATCACTTACGTTTTTTGTATTCATAAATGTTCTTGCTTGTACTGTACTTTATATTTATGTTAGGAAATAAATAGGCATAAAATACTATCTCCTAATAATGCTAATGAAAATCTGATTATTTTTCAAGTTCTGACTCCTTCGTTGGTTATGATTTTTGCCTTTAAAGAGATGTTAGTAGGCTCTTTACTGCTGAATTTCTGATTGCTATAACGAGGCTTTTAGTATACAGTTAATTTTAAAGCCATTTAATTATCCTAAACTACAAAGGAATTCTTTAGTTAGAAAATGTTTGAAAATTACTGCTTAGATTTACTGCTTCAGATATCTTGTTTCAAAGCATATTAGTCTTTGTTGACCCTTAGAAATCGTTTCGACTCACACATATCCGAGCTGAAAACATCTGAATGAGAATAATCTCATAAAGTGAATTAATTTCGTCAGGTCGGCGATATTTTCTTGACCTTTCAGTTTTATTATTAAGCTTGCTATTCCAATGTAGTTTTAGATTATGTTTTTCTTCTTTGGGAAAAAGAGTAATCAAGCACATGAAACTGAAAGATACATACTAAAGTATTAACTCATAATTAAAACACTACTTTGTCAAGTTTCACTAAGGTCAAAATAAAATTTTTTAACTATTTTAAAGTTGAAGAAACTGGTACAGAAGTCGGATGATATAGATAACTCAGAATTTAAGATTTTTATGTTTGCCTTTCTTTAACAAGGAATTAAATTCTATAATATTTAAAGAGAAGGATTTGTAAGAGCTACAATAAATATTATTGTTTTCTCTATATTCCGGTTCCATATTAGCACAGCTGTTTCTTTTTTAGGTGCAGTTATGTACACGTTATCCTAAGAAGACCATCCATGACCCATTAGGGTAGTGCCGTTGTGACCGTCCACGAAGAGAATAATTGCTGTTAATCTTAAGCAATGGTCCTTAACTGCGCTTCAGATCATTCGTCCCTCAGAACAATAACCATATTAGATAGTGAAGTTCGATAGTGAAGAATAAGAGTCATCAAATGGAACATTTAAAAACATAAGTTTGTGTTTTTAAATGTTCCATTTGATAGCTCCTATTCTTTACTATCGTTCTACGCCGTAATTTCCAAGACAATAAACACTTTTTTAGTAGCTGAAGAGGTATTTTCCCCATTCCTCTTGAACAGCTTTCCAAACTCCAAGAGGGGTTGTAGGTCGACGTCTGGACAATCCGCTATTTTAAAGTCCAAAAGAGCAAACCTCGTGCACAATACATCCGGAGATTTAGTAGAGATATGAGTGAAGGGTATGGCTTCTATATTCCTTTCTTGTTCCATTTCTTCGAGGAATTTAACAATTGACTTTGACATGCGGCTGCTTTCTTTGTCTTGATGCAATTCTACTGATGGATAGCACTGTGGGTAAATAGAAGGTATTTCATATTTGAAAATTGGGTATAAAATATATTCCTGAAAATATTTGGAGTTGACCTTAACAGTTTTCTGCATTCTCTTTAATTTTTATTTGTCTTAATATCAAAAACCAATAACAATCATAAATTTCCTTAAAACCCATCCTTAGATTCTTTGAACTATGTTCAGAGATATTTTTCTTCTGTTCGATAATAATAAATGGCTGTCTCTTTATTGCGGTCATTTAAATACACTCAAGATTCATCTGTTGCAATATGGAGTTTTCCATTTTTGTCCGAATAATTGTTTATCATAGAGAATTCTGCAGCACGTTCTGCTTTCGGCGATATGTCGTGGAGAAAGCCGATGAACATTACTTTTTTTCGCCTTTTTAAGATTCAGTCAGCATTAACCTCTTGACATACGAATAAAATATCCGTCCGACCAATGCTACTTAATTTGGACATTCATGTGCCAGCTTAGAAACAGAACGTTTTATTTTCAAATTTACATACTATATAACAATAATAATATACTGCTTGGTGTTCGCCAAAGACAGTTCTTGAAATCACGAGGACGTTAAAGTCTACAGTGGCACATGAAATCAATGACGTCTCTCAGACGTCATTGTACGTCAACGGGTTAATCACTTTATTTTATAGTTGACGCTGAGCATTTTAATGATTATGGAACTGTCCTTTGACTTCAAGATTGTCTTTTAACATTAAAGTTCTTATCTTTGCAAGATTCGAAACATTCCGTGTTTTCTTTGAATATGCATTTTTAACAATTTTTTCTCCATGGCGTTGACGTTGTTTTCGTTTCTTACTGACAACATTTTCTATCATTGCTTTACGAAAAATCATGATTTTCACGGCCTTTTTAATAATTAAACACGAATAGTTTTCTTCAGAAAGAGCACAAATGTATCCTCCTGTACATTGCTTCTTTAAAAGAGCTATTTTACATGAAAACAAAATTGTCAAGTAACAGACGATAATCAAATTCGCTGAAACAGCTTTGTATTTGGCGTACAATTTACTAAAAACACTAACAACCTTGTATTTGGCGTACATTTACTAAAAACACTCAATCGATTTCGAGGGCAGCTACAGGCCCCTCCTCATCAGGAGAACAAAATATCTAGGAAAGGGAAAGCAACCTCAGTAACCGCTTTTTTATACCCTCGGGTAGAACCACGTGCGAGGAGGCAACGCCATTTATCGTCAAAAATAATAATCAAGAATTATGTTAATAGAATTTTAAAATCTTTGTGAATATGAAAATCCTCAAGAAAATCCAATTCACCAACGGAAGAAGCTTTTTGGATAATTTTTGTAGATCTAAAGTCAAAATTATGATTAAATTTCCAACTATGATGCGCTATTGAAGACTTGTTAATTTCGCCCTTTCGGACATAAGATTCATTTTCCTTGATACGAAACATTAACGCTCTTTTTGTTTAGCCAATATATCTCAAGCCACACTGACACGATATACTATAAATTCCCCAAGAATTAAAGTCAGAAACGCAATCTTTTAGAGTCGAACCGTGAATTTTATTGATAAGGGAGAAACGGACCTGAAAATTGAATTTGTGGCGAATCCGTGCAACTTTATAACTAACAGAAAAATAAAATGGAAATTGTACTCCAATACAAGGTTGTTTCAGCGAATTTGATTGTCACATTGGCGTGTTTCTCTTCTAATCTAACAGACGATAATTTACACTTTCAAAAATATAGTGACAGTTAAAAAAGCTTTCTAAGCAGACAATTTGTTTTTATAGCAAAGCAAAATCTTCTAAAAAGTGTGCTAACAGCCTCTGTAATATTGCTTGCTTTTTTGTTACGATGGATTAGGTATTTACTAGAAGCTCATGTTTTGCATGCATTTAAAAATCTTGTTATAAAATTGAGTACATTTTGATAGCAAAAATCAATATTTTGCTTCAAGTACTCGTATTTTGGCTCGATAAATGGAAAATTAATTTTTACTTTTTCTTATCGATGTTAGATGGCAGCACCAGTTTAAAATAAACCTGGTTAAGGAAAGCTTAGATGTTCAAGACTACGCTGTTTCTTCTGTGTAATTAATTGTACTGGAACTTCAAGAAAAACAAGTTACACAAAATTCCTAAAAATGTTTCGAGATATACATATTCCTCCTTATTTATTGTAATATATTAATGTAAATATTTCCTGTAACCTGTAACGCGAAACGTTAATGCGGTGAAATAACCGTTGAAAGCTTAATAAAAAACGATTCGACGTCGTTGCTGAAGATGAACGCTGAATTTTTTGGCTCAGATTTACTAAACATTAACATTTAAACAAGTTAACAGCTCCTTACAGAAACTGAAAATGTAAATAATAATAATAATGCTATACCTGCTGAAAATTTTCTTGAAATGCCTGTAGTAAGGAAGCAATAAGGTGTATAAAATTGTCTTTAGGAATTTCTTTTCAAAACTTTTGCATTACATATTAGTTACATTACATTATTACGATATACTAAGCAGGGATACAAATGTAGCTTAATATTTATTATTAGGGTACGGTCTTATTATTTATATAAATTTTATTCGCCTTAACACTAGCGTGCTGGGAAAACATAAGATCTTTATTTTCTCGCTGCCTCATGCATAGGCAATTCACAGAGTTTTGTAATTTCGCAAAACTTAATATCTTTAATTTATCTTAATAATTTAAAAAATTTGCAATCTCTTAACTAAAGGAGTTATTTAAAAGCGTTAAACGCACTTCTTAATAATTTAATTAAATTTTATTTTTAATAATATCAGATTCAATAATTTAAATTTCAATTTCCAATTTATTTTTAACTAATAATTTCTATAACCCTATTCTGCTACTCAAACGTTTCCTTTATTGCTTTAAATTAAATATACACCTGCACGTTTTAGTATACACAAAATTTGTTTGAGAAATGGTACGTTTAATATCTTCCCAAACGTTTATGTGCAAATATCTGTGTGCAATCTCTGTGTATAAGATGTGCAATCTTTTTAAGAATACCGTCTAAGGAAAACACCTAATCTGGAAAAACAGACTGATTATTCCGCTAATTAATATGCATCCTTCCCCCGTAAGCTTTATAAGAGGCTTGTTCTCACTAACTTTCGGTACATAGCTGTTAGAACCAGCCGCCTTCCTTCCCAAGAAAGTACATTTTAAAGCTTTATGTGTTTATCAATTTAAAGTGAATTTGTTACTTCCTTGTACAAAGTAAAAAGGAAGTATTGTAATCGCAAACAATTTCGGGTATCATATTTCAGCGAAAATATCCATTTTGACCATTATCGAATGCAGTTTAACGATGTTTTTGGGTGACATCTGTAAGTAAGGACAGAACAAAGGACTCTTCTTTTTCGTGGCGTCTGTGCGTAAGTACGCACGTACGTATTTATGTATGTATCTCACATAACTCGAGAACGAGTAGACTCAGAATGTTGAAATTTTGTAATTTTGTATATGGCACTGCTATAACATGTAGATGTGCAACTCTTATTTTAGTTGCAATTGGCGACACCAAACGTATATACATTTATGTATATATATATATATCTATATCCACTCTGTTGCTCGTCTTGAACTCAGTTTCTTTATTCTTATATGTTTGTAAATTGTGCATTTTTTTTTGCTTCAAAAATGATTGAATTATTTGTTCTTATCTTCCAGTTAAGGTTTTTATGTCTTTAGTTAGCTTGCATTTTATAGTTGTAGAATTATCAACAATTTAAAAGTTGTTTAAGTGCGGCTAAGTCTTTTTTTTTTACCACAGCAACCGTATTTGCTTGCATTTGAAACTTAGATAGTGGATTTGTTGCCAATCTAGAGAAACTAAGTTTCGCAGCAACAAAATAACGTCTTCTTTTATTATGCTTAATCCATTATGGAATTACCATTTAAGTTATTAAATTATCTCATATATTGACTCAGCATAGAGTCCGCAACAAATTTAGTTTCCATGTCTTCAGTGTCTTTTGCCGAGTGAAACCAAAAGCAAACTTTCGGTTTTGTGCACCGAAAAATCTGCCTTCTTGCCCGCTGACCGAATTGCTTGTTTTTGCTTAGAAACTGTAATTTCAATTGTAAAATTTTTTAAAATTGTTTTAACTGCATTCGTTGTTTAATGTTTTTCTATATCTTTCAGTTTTTAATATAGATATTTTGAGTTTATATGTATTTTTGCTTTGGCATTAACTGAATTAATTGAATGAGAAATATGAATTCGAGGAAATAAGTTTAAATGAAAGGCGGGAAAAATGCGGATAATTTAATATTCCGTACAAGGAAGTCATATGGTATACACATGAGATTTTTTTCATGTTAGTTAACTCCAAGATGTAAAGATAGAGTGTAAATGTGAAGATAATGTAACTAACAATAGTTTTCTGAGTTTGATTCTCACAATATATGGCACGTAATGTGAAGTTGAGCTAATTCCTTGAATTTCTATATGGAACTTTTTCCCAAAGTAGTACATATACATTCATTGTTACGTACAATGTGTAATCCTCAACGTTTTGAAATAAAAGTTGTGTCCTCTTGTTGATCGAGGAAGAGTGAAATTCGAAAAACGAGAACTAGATAATTTTCTTAGTAAACTGATTAGCGGTAATTTATATGTATTTACTTAATATTTTATATCAAATTAAATAATACTGACATATGTATTACCTATAAATGAATTAATAATAATTTTAATATATTTGATTAATAACTGTTGTGATGTAAATAAAATACATAAATTCTGCTCATTGTTGTTGATGCAGGTAAGGGCAATGGACTATGCTTTGACACAACACGTTTTACATCATGTATATGCATAATATTCTGCATTGATAAGGCACGTAATATATACAGCTTTTGACATATATTTTATTAATTACAATAATACTGGAAGTCTTCATAAAAATTCTCAGTTTTATGTATTATACAGTCAAATGTAATCTAAACTGCAACTACAAAATATGTTATGAACAATGTAAATTACCTATATTATAAGAAGTAAAACAAAGTTGTATGTATATCGCTTTTAAAATTTCCAGTTTATTGAGAATTGCAATAATAATTTGAAAATTAATTTAAAGATCTTGCACTACCTCAGATATGGCAAATCTCTGAAAATTGGCTACTTTTTCAATTTCCATAAAAGAAGATTAAAGATTTCATGTCTCGAGCTCTAGCAATATTTGCCGCGTCACTCGCTTGATCAACTCGTTAGTAGAGTAATGTAACACAGCTGCCATTGAAAACGGAAAATTCTCCTCTATAAATGTGTCAATTTTGAAATATAGCTTAAAACTCTGGGAAGATATATTACGCAACAGTACAATAATGCAAGAATTTGTGAAACAAATAGGAAAATGAAAGGATTTTATTTCACAAAGCTGTGAACTTCATAATAAAGGTATTTGAAAAAACTTTCAGAGCTTTTCATATTATTAAATGAAAATTTCTCTGTTCATAACAAATAATTCGCTGTTGCTCCAGGAAACGTTGCCATGCGTTAAATACTAGTTATATGTTATATGTTGTATTCTAGTTATATGTTTAGGTTCCAACTTATAGGCTCATTTCCAGTTTTAATTATTAAACTTTATACAGAAATAAAGAGCCTGACTTATATTAAAATGCATGCGTATTTATTAGCTTGATTTTGTATTGTTTACAAATAGTAACTTCAACGGAAAAATATTTTTCCCACGATTTAAGTTTTGCAATTTTAAGTAATGCGTACGGAGAGAGTTTTTTTACAGTAATTCTGGCCATCAAGTTTGCAAATCAAAAATGGAAGACTTTTCCTTGCACTCACACATTTTGCATTCCCATCAAAGGAAGTATAACTACTATAAAATTTGAATATTCCATTTTACTTTTAGCTATGACCACAAACAGACGTGTATATGCAAAATCTTTCTAATTATGTAGCAGTCACTCACTTAGTTCTATGCTTAGTATAAGAAGCACATTCTTTACAAATATATATCGCTCTAAAGGCCGTTTATCTAAAATTGAGGCAAAAATATAGTTCTTAAATTAAAATTCTTAAATTTTCTTAAATTCTTAAAGCTGTCATCGCTTAAATATTTTTTTTAATTAGAATTAAAATCTGCTGGAATATGCATCTTGAAATACAGATTTTAAAATTAGGTGATTTTCAAGCTATAGACGGATAATATAAATAATATAAATAGTAATTAAAATAGTAATTATTTAATATGGAAAATAATTAACGAGCGTCTCCAAATTTTACTGAAACTACTTTGATTTGCTGAAGTTCATTCAGATAGTTCTATTAAGTTCTTTTGAATTAGAACAAATAAAAAGTTTTTTAAGATATAGATGATATAATAATGAAAAGACTGCAAAATATCGGATCTTTCTAAACTTTTCCTGTTATTTTATAAAACTCCTAAATATCTACTAAATGTGAAACTAATTTTCAAAAACCTATGTAATCATTTTCAAGTTAAACTATGTTATCATCTGTCGGTTATCCTTATCACATTCTTTATCTGAGAACGTCATGATTAAGAACTCAAATCTGGGTAGAGTCAAGTTGACCTAGTCAACTGGGAGACATATGAAGAGAATTTAGGATCCTCAGGGGTTGATAGCCAAGTTCATTGACCTTGAAACCATCGCAGTCGATCCATTGACAGCCAAACCGTTTAAATATGTTTTTTTAAAGCTAAACGTTTGCGAAAAATTTCCCGGAAAGTAGTCTTGTAATAGTTCTGTTCCTTGTATCAGGTTTGTAATGAGCTATAAGCTGTGAATTTATTAATCACTGAAAAGGCGAAACAGATAAATGGTAATTGTTACAGATTGTTACAGATAAATGGTGTTAAAGTATAATATTATTGAATTCCTTATAGCCATAAATTATATACTTAAATTCTTTCTAGCGTTATATATTGTTCGCTAGCGCCTTTTAGAAGCTTGTGGATGCTCAACAATCTGGAGAAATTAATCCACATTTGAAACAAAATTTTAACATTATTAATATATGGCTATTATATAGAAACATTCTGAGGTGCTGGAATGGCCACGGATCAAATTGCTGTTTTGCTTTGATATAGCCATTGTTATAGCAACATATTTGCCACTTTAAAACCATATTTTAAACAAGTGATATGCCACAAAAGTAATCAAAATCCATTATATCCCATCACAAAATAATATTGTAACTCTGAATTAAGTATAAAAATTACACTACGAAACATCTCTTAGACAATTTATCTTTAACCTAAAACCGCAATTAGGCCTTCAGATTATAAAAAAAAAATTATTCGCTTGACCATTATACGCCTATTGAAACAATACAGATATATGTGTGTGAGAAAGAGAGGGGGGAAATATGAAAAAAAAAACTAACTTTTATCTAGAAATAGTCTTTTTAATTCCTCGTTTTAATTTGATTATGTCCCCTTGCTGGAATCTGAAGTGCGTCATCTGGAAACCTAATCCGAATCACGTCATCTTATTAATCCTACAATGCCTAAGTTCTTGTCCAGTCGCAGTGCAGAATTTAAACAAAGGAGACAACCCATTAATACCCCTTGCTGAAATGCGCACTAATTTTGCTTGCCTTTCGCTAATTATTGTAAGATGTGTTTTTGCATCACTCTGTTCTGTATGCCGTGCATTCTCTGAAAGAATGTGATATGCTGTAAAAAACTGTGGGACGCTAGTCACACCCATAGTGATGTGAAAACGACAATAGGTTAGTTATCAAAAAATAAAATTGTGTCTTGTTATCCACGCCAACGTCTGCAAGTTTCTTCTTCTGCGTTATCATTTAATATTTTGTATCTACGTTACCTTCTAATCCTCAAGTCATTCTGCAAAATTATCCTTCATATATATATATGCTGTGTGTATAGATTCTCGCTCATCATATAAAAAAATAATGAAATCTTAAGCATGTTAAAGTTAATATGAAACAAAATTAGTATTTTTTAAATTAATTTTCTAGAAACTGAACTACACGCTTATCAAACACACATGTCCGAATTTTAAGGATCCCACCAATGGGTGAGTTATTAAGACTGCTGAATACTGGTAATTTTACCCGAATCTAGGCTGGCTGCATGGTTGTTTTTCGAGATTTTTCTGATGTACAACGTGAATATGAACCAGTTTCTTTTAAGAAGCCCTTCACGAAGACATCTTACTCCTGACTGACTGAAATTTAAGCATGAACGATATCCGTACAGAAAACAGCCCACGACTGAAGACAAACATGGTAGGTTGTTTATTTCCTGATAGCAAGCACTTGATACAAACTAACAACATATTGGAAATAGAGAATCAAAGTAATGTTACCATCACTTTTACAGAAACATTTCACATAGGATTTGAAAGTTGGTGAAGGATGGAGGGATTGAATTATTTGTTATGGCAGAGTGCAGTAGGACTATCTGTCTAAGCGTACTTTGCCATATTCAAATAATCTGAGGATCGATTTGATTATCCTGAGTACTTTGCCAAAATCAAATAATCTAATTTAGAAGTTTATAAAGTATTTAAGCCTCTTAAGCATGCCTACCTTCGGCCTCCTAAGCATTCCTTCACGGTGTAGTAGTCAGCACACTGGTTCGCGTATTCAAGAGGTCCAAGGTTCGAGTCCAGGCGAGGATATTGTTCATTTTTCATGTCTCCTGCTTTAAAATACCTAATGTCTCTACAGTAGCGCTCGAAAAAAAAAGGTGGTGGATGATGATTCTCCACCACCAGGATTTGGCGATTGAGTCCCCTAATCCCCAGTCCCCCTTTAAAAGGGGAAGTATATAAGTTCCCCCTCAATTACTTTTCACCGAAGGAGCTACACTTACTAACCTCTTCTCTTACAGCTTTTCATGTCACCAGCTCACACATTCCCCGATGCTTGGCATTTTCACTTTAGTAGCCGTTTCACACAATTTTAGTGTAGTCCAAAATTCAACTGCCTCTCACTAATTTACTTTTCTAACATCTGGCTTAAATTAATGTAGCAATATCTTATGTCATACAAAATTCAAAAGTGCCCAATTTGCTCGATTAGGGGTAGGGCCTTCGGCTCAGGTACCCTGGGGTTAGCACCTCTCTTGTGAAACGTGGGGAAGTATATAAGGTATTTCTCCCGCTTTCTTAGCATATCTTCGTGGTATAGTGGTCAGCCCGGTCTGCGCATATTTCGTAGTTCGAGTCCCGGTGAGGATATTGTTTGTTTTTCATGTCTCCTGCTTTGAAATACCTAATATCTCTACAGTGGCGCCTGAAAAAAAAGGTGGTGGATGATAATTCTCCACCACCAGGATTTGGCGATTGAGTTCCCTAACCCACAGTCGCCCTTTAAAAGGGGAAGTATATAAGGTATTTCTCCCGCCTTCTTAGCATGCCTTCGTGGTATACTGGTCAGCATGCTCTCCGCGTATTCGAGAGGTCCGTGGCTTGAGTCCCGGTTAGGGCATTGCTCATTTTTCATCTCTCCTGCTTGCGAAAAATATCTAATGTCGCTAATTACAATCTGCTTTAAGGCCAGTCCAAACAACAAGGCTTCTATGTCAAGTTGTCTGGACACCCGTGTTACTCATGGGCAAAGACTGGTACTTCCAAGTTTTTGCCTATGAGTATCATAAATACCAGCGAACTAATTTCCCTTATAAATTGTTTACGAAAGCATCTATCTTCTTGGAAACTATATGATGCTCTAAAAAATAAATAACCCACCAAAGTTTTAAAATGAATGCCGTTGTGCAAAGTTATTGCCTCAAAATCCAGCGAACCAACTTGTTGCAGTTTTCATATGTGCTAGAAAAAAACAGATGCATATATAACATTTTTGAATCTTATATTTAGAGGTCTTGTAGAAACTCGAAAGAAAGTGAAAATAAATGAGCATTACGGACGAATTGTACTAATAAGAAATTTTAGACATGAAAAAGATTCCACGACCGGAAATTTTCTTCCCGTCTCAAAGAATGATGTTGATGATTTTATAACACGAAAGGATTATTCACCCAATCCATTTGCCAGATCTGATCTTGCCTCAGGTTGCCAGAATTCAGAGGTCAGAGTCATACGCCCACTAAGTTGTGGATGATATGATATGAATGTTGTGGGCGTATGACTAGTGGGCACTTTTATAATTAATAAGTAATGTGAATAAATACATGTTTTTAAAATAAATGAGTAGCTTCAAGTCGACTAGTCAGTTACTGAAACAACAAATCTCCTATTGCATGATATTTTAAAATGGGTCTATTTTATTTATTCCTAAGATTTATGTTACGGTATTTTGAACGCATGTAATAAATTTAGTTTCAGTCACGACATCATGAATTCTTGACATATTTATTCGCGGTATTTTTTAAAAATCTCATTAGGCTTACATCGTCCATGGAGTATTTGGTAGGAACAGTTGAAGTTAGTTTAGGCAGTAGTAAATCCAAAGCAAACCTGAATCTGAATCAAAGCCGAATAAAGAGAACGATTCATTTTTGCTCCTCATTTGATCCAACGTCCTCTACAGAGCACCTAACTTTATTTAGCGCTTCAGTCATTCTTCTTGCTAATTCTAAAGTTTTCCTGTTAAGGAAAATGAGAACTTGTTTTAGCCTTGATCTTTGACTTATATTTTCCTTCAAAAGCAAGTGGATTTTCCATAAGCTGCAGGGAAAACGAGATCCAGCCAGGATACTGAATCCACGGGAATTAGAAGAAGATTTACTGTTTTAATTTAAGTCACACAGTAAATGAAAAGCTCATAAGATTTAATATACATGTTGAATAGCTAGTATGTGAAAAAAATCAGAAAAATGATACTATTATTTTATTAAATTATGAATTTTTTTATCATAAATCTTTTTCAAAATTTCAAAATAAAGATTTTCAGAATTTTTACACAATACATTCTGTTATCTTGTTGAATTAGAGATGAAAGAAACATTTTCCTTAAAAT
>KK116739.1:151034-180924 GCA_000611955.2 Stegodyphus mimosarum | reverse complement strand
GCGACTTTATCGCCCATTTGGCGACCAAATCGGCGATATCCCATGGTCCAATCGGGAAGCTTCTAGAATAACTTCCTGTCGAGATATTTCTCGAAACGTGTGGAACTTAAAGAAAAGCTATATAAACCCTTGCGTTTCTGAGAGCAGTTGTTAAGAAGTAAATTGTGAAGTATTGTGAAGTGTTGCGAGCAGTGTGATTAGTTGTGAGAATAGCTGCTACGCGAGAGTTTTGGTGAACGGAAAGCGATCGAGATAGTGCTTTGCCGTGAAGCTAACTTTACAGTATAGCTTGACTGTGTATTGGTGATTGTTCCACGGTGTTTATTATAAGTTTAGTGTTACCGTGAAGCTACCTTTACAGTTACAGCCTGAAGCTGTGTTGCTGATTGTTTCAGCGTATTTATTGTAGATTTTCGACGCTTTTAAAGGTAATTTTGGAACTGTGCTGTAAATAGTGATTCCTGTAAATAAATTGTGATTTTTATTGTTCTGCATCGTGTTTTCATCGGATACTCTCAAATCTACGAACCCGTAAAACGCAACAGTATTTTCAGGCTTTTTTAACGCATAAAATAAAAATACATCTAAGGAAAATATAAAAGAAAAATTACGTACAATGTTTTCTTTTCGAAATGCGTAAAATCTACCACTTTAGGCTCTATTCAGTTTCGAATGCAGACAAAACGTCTTTGACATATTTAAAGAATTAATTGCGAAGAAATTATAAATGACAGAACTATAAAGCTCACAGATACTAGTATTTGCTTAACAAAGAGTTGCACCATCTCATTACCTAGTCCAATAAGTGTATCTTTTCTTTTTCAAGCAAAGTCATCTGACATTTCATTTCAGTCCATATATGCAGCAAAATACATTATTTATCTATAAGATATTTTCTCCTTCCTTTCTGAATGCGTTCGTGGTGTTACGGTAGCATACTTGACGCGTATTCGAGAGGTCCAGGTTCGAATCTCGGAGAAGACATTGCATGTTTTTCACATCTCCTGCTTAAAAATAACCCGATGATTCTACAAATCAATCTCCGCGTCCACATTCTTGTGATGTAAATGGTAACGTATCCAGCTAGAAATAGGAAGATGCATCGTTCGATTTCCGACGAGGCCACAGTTGAGTTTTCACGCTTATCATTCCAAAAAACCTAATGCCTATATAGTGGCGCCTCAACTAAAAGGTGGGGTATGATTATTTTTTATTACCTCGATTTCTTCCCTTGGGTCTTATGTCTCTCAATTTCCCTTTGTTACGGAAAGAATGCCGTTAATTGGTTGTGGGCCATTAATGGGAATGCCGTTCATTTGAAGAAAATTTTAATTTTTAAATTTGATAATGAGCATTTAAGATAGGTTATCCATGTTTTTTAAATTAAAGATGTTACTGAATGCAGGAAATAATTCATACAGTTTGATAAGACCATCATTATTTTCTCTTAATGGAAGAGAGATATAGATGTTTTCAAAACAATAACTTTTGATGTCATAAATGTAATAATTTTTAACTGTTTTGATTTCCTACAAATTACCTGCATTCCCATAAGAAACAATGATTCAAATTCTATTTGCAATATATATATCTAAGTTATTTACTGAAGGATTATTTAGTACATTACCTCCTTTCATAAAGGTAGTAAAGGTAGTTAGAATTCTAGTGAAATGAAGCAACTTATAAGCATATTTAAAAAAGAATCCTGAATTTTTTTTAAATGGAAGCATCGAAAATCAATCTAGAATATTGAAAATGAAAACTTTTAAAAAATTATAATTAAAATTCAAAATGTAATCAATAAATCAAAAAATTATCATCATTGACCGGAAATTAGTTGCTTTTCAATTGGAACAAACCAACTTTCCATCAATTAACAATAATTAATAAATGCGAAGGTACTTCATCTTTTTCTCAAGTAAATATTATTAGGCATTCTATATAATGCCTGATTTTAAACTTTGCTGGTAACGTATATATTGGACAAGAGTTCAGTTTTATGAAAAATTGTGCTCACGTAGATAAATTTAATCTTACTTTCAGCTACATTGATGACCTTATCACTTTCAATAATTGTGGTTTAACTGAAACAGCTAATATATAGCCAAGCTGTTAAGAAAAGCAAAAAGACTCTTTAAATTTCTTACCATTAAACTCATACAGTTAAATTTCAGTGTTTCCGAAAAAGTAATTAATTATCAAAACTATTATTAACCAAATTCTAATAAAAATATTTGCATTAAAGTTGAAGACATTAATTAAGAAATTCGATATTTTAAAACTACTGTTATTAACAATCAAATTTCACTTAATTTATGATCTTATTTCTCGATAACTTGCACAATAACTCGCTTTAACTTGAATTTATTGTTACTTGTGCTGCGATTTGCTTAAACCAAATTTGGAGATATTCAATGGATGCGTAACAATTATAAATATCTTTGACAATTTGTAAATAGTCTCTCTATCTTTCTAACTAGCGAATACATTTTCCTATTTCGCAGCTTTTTCTACCCCATTTTAGTCTCACATTACTCCTTTTAACATGCAAAAAAATTATTAACTTTAAATTAAGTTAAAAGTTTAAGTTAAAATTTATAATAATATAATTATATAATAATATATTTTAACTTAAATAATTTAAGTTAAAAGTTTTTAACTTTCTCACATTCAACTTATTTAAATAATTTTTAAAAATTCCGATGCTAAATAAAAATTCTAATTTTTCCTATCTTTTAATAATAATTTAAATTTTTCTGGTGTCTTACTCAAGAATTCTTTTTATACTTTTTATTAATTTTAGGAGGTCACGTCGATTTATTTGGGTCATCTCGATAATTAATTAATTTAAAAAACACTTTTAATAATTTACTTCGTAACATTTCTAGAGATATTTATATATTATACTATGGACTCCTTTTTTAGTTTTGCTGTTTTCTTACATCTTTGCTTCTTCTGCCTACAGTTGTTTTTGTAATCTTCCATTAGGTGAAAAAAGAATTCTAGAACACTTTTATTACCTTAATTTTATTTAAATTATCTGCACTTTCACGATCTTTTAATTATAATTTTGACATGTTTCAAGAATTCAGTCATTCAGATATAATTTAGAAATGTGAATGTAGAAAATTCTACGCTTGCTCTTTAAAACAAAAAAAAGGGATTTTCACCCGTTTTATACAGTGTTATCAATTTTACTATTTTCTATTACTTTTTGTTTAGATTTGTTTCAAATTCCAAATTTTGTTTGCTTAACTTTGAACAGCTTTTGTTTCAGCTCTAAATTCTTTTTGTTCTAATTTTGATAAGTGGGTTTTTTGATAGTGTTTTCACGATTTAATTTTGATTGAATTATTATCTCTTGATTATTTGCGCGACTTTATTAATAGTATATTATCTTAATTTTAAATTTCTGAAATGTATAAATGATTAGATTATCTCCTAGAAAATGTGAAGAAAATTTAGGTAATAAATAAAAAATTGTAATTTGTAATCGATTAAATTGCAATTTATAATTTATAGATTATACTATTTATATATTATATTATAATTTCAAAATACGGCTGCCAGGTGCCCTCGCTTAGATGGATGGTTGCGTTATTCAAAATTTGGTGACTCTAGGCACGGTTGTTTTTCCACACTGCGAGAAACATGCTTACATTCAAGCAGATTCTTCATTATTTAATTTCTTTAAATATAATACAGGGAGATAATATTTGGTGGCAACAATTTGAAATGTGATACGCCATTTATAGTGATTCAAAGCAAAATACCGTTTCGAGAGTAATATCCCTCTCGGGACTAGCGTCCGTTTTGAACAAAAAATTAAGATGAAAATATGTTCCTATTGTTTACTTAATCAAATTTTCTCCTATTATATAAAAGCAGAACATTTCTATAAAACCCATAGTGAACTAAAATTGTTAAAAGCAAATAGTTTATGCGAAATCGAATTATATTTTATATAAATATTAGCTTGTATGAAAACTAGTTTTGAGATTTCCCGAAACAAAATTCAGCAACCAAATTCTACAACATAACACCTAAATCTGAAAGAAAAGGAAAAACGGCATAAATAAACGCAGCCGATATGAAAAGAAGTAGCGTTAAGCACAATATAATTGCTCTCTCAAAATCGAGGAGAGAGCAACTCTCGAAAACTCTAAGGAAAAGGTGGTTATGATAGTACGTTAGGTTTATTTGATTATGACAAAGCACTCGAGGGCTATTTGCGTAAAGGGGGATGCCTTCGGGGGAGGACTTTCTAAGGAAAACTGGCTCGCATAAACATTACACATGTGGAAAACCACGAAATCGTCCATGCAGCTATCTCGTTCGAGCGATTCGAACCTTGGACCGAACTATTAGTGTTCAGCCACTTTAACGCTCGGCCAATGATGGGCCTTGGTACGTTAGGATAGGTCATTAGAGATGGAGTTATCAATGAAGCAGAAGGTCTAGGAGATGGGGAAAGAAAAAGAGATGATCGTAATTTCAATCTGTTAGCTTTAAAGTCTGTCATATTTGTGTTAGTCCATCGCAGTGTTAAATATTGAGTTTTGTCACCTACTTTGGTTGAAAAGAAAGCATAACAAGTTACTCATAACCGCTTATCCTTTTTTTTATCAAGTAGTAACTTCTTAGTAAAAGCTTGAAGAATTCTGAAAAAATATGTGTTCTTTTACAATTTAAATCATAGTTTCTTCCAGTAACTACATAAAGCAAATTCGAATGCCGTTTTCACACTTCGCCGTTTTTTAACATGTAACGACATAAAATGTAAATATTTAATTTAAAAGTAACTAGTAAATATTTTAATAATTATAAATGTTCACTTTGCATATTATTCTACTATCTTTCCGTGGTTGCAATTTTCAAACTTGATTTCGTTTCAGAATACAATGTTTGACTTGTAGAGATATAAAAAATGAGCAATGCCCTCGCCGGGACTCGAACCACAGACTTTTCGAATACGGGCGAGTGTGCTGACCGCTACAACACGAAGGCATGCTAAGAAGGCGGGAGAAATACCTTATATCCCCTTTTAAAGGGTGACTGGAGATTAGGGAAGCCAGTCGCCAAATCCTGGTGGTGGAGAATCATTGTCCACCAACCTTTTAGTTCGGGCGCCATTGTAGAGACATTAGGATTTTTTTTGGAGCAGGAGATGTGAAGAAATGAGCAATGCCCTCGCCGGGACTCGAACCACGGACCTCTCGAATACGTGCCGAGTGTGCTGACCACTACACCACGAAGGCACCCTAAGAAGGCGGGAGAAATACCTTATAAGGTAAGCATGCAAAACTTTAATAAACCAAAAAAATATTTTGTAAAGCTATTTTAGTAAGAAACTTGAACATTAATATAATGAATTGACAAAAAACCGGAAAAAAAAAGAAAAAAAGAAAAAATAATGCGTACCAACACTTGACTCTGCATCAGGAATTTTATAAGCAGCTTTTAAAATGTTTGCAGTTTTCCTCTTTAATTGTATATGACGTAAGTGCGAGAGAAAAAGGTGCTTAATAATAAAGCTAAAAAGACAGCAAAAAAATGGGTTAGTAGGAATGAGTGTAGCAAACACACTGGTAGATTGCGAGCTCAAAGAGCATAAAAAACCTTATTAAATCCTTTCGGGGGACCTTTAAAATCTGAAAATTCTCATTTTTTTTTTATTTGGATTTCTTTCAGTTTGCGAATCCATCTACAAGCCTTTTGTAAAAGGCACTTTCTAGAAAATAAGAATGACTGCTTTTAGTGCTTTTCAAACTAAAAAATGGTAGAGGCGACCTTATTTAAGAATAATGTTAAATTCAAACGAAGATGAGTTTAAAAGAAAAGAGTATCGTTCATTCGCAGAAGTAAAAATTTACCGAATAATTGTTTTAAAAGTATCAGCTCTGAAAATTTCTTTAGTTTGAATAAGATATAAATCGTGGAATAAATAAGCATAGTCTCATACTGAATTCGAATCTTTGTGTTTTATCCAATGAAAGTCCAACATGACGTCTACAACATACATAAATGAATGTTATGATCCTATGTAAAAATAGTATCATCGCGAGATTTCCTCTCCACAATGTCAACGAACTCTAGTTTCACTACTCACATTTCATTTCGAAATTGTACCCTAGTCATCAACAAAGAGATGAAAGTATGTATAATAAGGTCAACGAATGGACAACCTCAGTTATACATTTCTCTATGGACAAGAAAAAAATGTGAACATTATACTCAACGAGCCTCCTCGAAATGTCTTAGAAGGTAAAAGTAGTTCAAACACAGCCTACAGCAATCCTGGAAACTAGTTCCTTTCTCACTGCAAGGAGGCTCTACAAGGGGCTAAATTTTACCAGCTTTGAAATCCACCTTGAGTAAAAATTTTTTCCAAGCTCCCAAGATTAAAATTAATTAAGTGTGATCTAGATAGGAAAAATACGTCGTAATATTAAATGCAAATAGCTTCGTAGTGAAAAATCTGTTGCCTGTATGACTGGAAAAGACGAAGGACAAGGAAAGGAAATACGGTCCTCAAAATTTGTGGTAGAAGATCTAACAAGCACGTCTCAGTGACCTAGAAAATTCTGCGGTAAGTAGGGTACGTATATAAAGCGTGGGTTTTTGAACTTGCCCTTCGAGATCTACGATTCAAGTCTTAAATTTTGGATATACCTGAATACCCGTCGACAAATATAAGTAAGTTTACTTATTGTTTTGAATTAACGTAAAAATAGACTAATAGATTGCTTATTAAATTAAGTTTTTCATGTAAATTATTACATAAATTAAGCAGCAAAGCTTAGCATTTAAGCCAATTGTATAAAGAATTACTTTTGTATAAAGAATAATACTTCACAGACTGAATAAAATCTTTAATATTTTAAACCGAAAGATTTTTATTAGTATAAAACTCAGTAGCATTATTATTTTTGTTCAAATATATGAATTTTATTGAAAATGAAAAAAGCATCATTATCTTGAGAAAGTAATTTATTTGAGCTAATTTCGTTTTAGAAACAAGATCGTTCAGTTCATAAAATTTTCATTGCTCTGCTGTGGCTGACTGGATGGTCCGAATCGATTCAAAACGCTAATTTTTCAAGGACACTTTTAACTTTTAGAAAGTATCATAAGCCACATGGTAAATAAGATACATAAAAGAGAACATGGTACATTAAGGTATATAAAATAGAAGAGAACAAACTCTATGAGGTTTTAATACGACAGAAAAGTCCGTTCACGAGCAGTTCGTGGCTCATTGCTATGATCGAAGATAAAATTATTTATCCATTTTTCCGGTCGTTTTCTACATGCTCACTTTTATAAGCGATCTAATGATCTAATAAGTCTTTATAATATTCAGAATTAACCGTAGGGTTTTTCGCACAAATTCAGCTGGACAACTGAACTAATTTAAATAATTTTCTAAACATTTTCTTAAATCGCTATTCGCATCATAATTTTAATTAAAGATCCTTTTTCGCACAAGCTGTTACTCGAACCACTTATATTCCATCACTACAGTAACACAATAAACTAATTTTAACATTTCATGTCAATGTAATATTCCTGATTTATAGTTTGTGGTAATGATGGATAATTTCAACTTCAGTTTATGGGAATGAACTTAAAAGTGTGCTCTGGCTCTATGGACCATAGAATAAGTTTCATTAAGCCGGAAAAAAGCACCTCCTCAGACGATTTTTATTATCTTATGCTTCTTAACTCAAGATAATCACATAAAATCCCAACAAACTGATCTCCTGGCATTCCAGAGATTTCTAATCAAAGATAAAAATTTGTATCCCAATTAAAAAAAACTATGCGACGACTCTGTTCCTATGGCCTAGATATTTGTCAAGTTCCTCATACTGTATAAATTTAATGCGATTTTGCATTCTCTGACTTTGTTCAAAAGATTCCACTTGCGAACTTTATAAGGCATTTTCTCCCTCCTTTTCGCATGCCTTTGTATTGTAATTGCAAGTACACTAGATACGTATCCGTGAGGTCCACGGTTCGAGTTCCTAGCAAAGCATTTCGCATTTTCCCCTTCCCCTGCTTTAAAACAAAATCCACTAATGACTGCAAAATTTTATAAACTGTAATAACCTACTCCAGCTTACCGTTTCTAACTTTTACTTTTAAACTTGTATTGGTTTTTCTTGTCCAAATTATTTTTTGTATCCGGAATTTTCGCATTCTCAAATCCATGAGCTCTCAGATTCTTACTCACAGTGTTTTTCTGATCTTATTCTTAAACGATTTTACCCTATGGACATGTACTATTAGTACAATTTATTATAATATTATATTCCCAGTGCTTATTACATTCATCTTATTACGTTTATGTGTTATTTTTGTTGCCTCAAAACCGATGTTCTCAGCTTATTGTCACTTTCAAATTGTGTTGACATTAATTGTAATTTCTTTATGTTCCAATTCATTATTTTTGGTAAATACTGGATGCAATGTGTAAGATGGGACTGCAGGATGTACCGTACAAGGTAACCTCTAGATCTTTCGGAAAGCTTCAGTTGCTCATCTCCTCAACCTTTCTTTGCAAACTCTTATAAAGCTGCAAATTTTGGGGGCTCAATTAGCATGAGAAGGCATTACGAATTGACCCATAACACATCGCTAGTGTTTCCTATACTTTTACCTGTTCATAACATATCTACTCTCTCTGTTTAAAATAATTAATTTAAAACTAGCTCTGCATTTCCTTTGCTGCAGGAGGAAAAATTTTAATAGTGGCAAAGGAAATCATTAATTCATTGCTAACCTTTAATCATGAATTGTTTAAATCTTAAAATATATAATGTAATGTTTTTTCGCAGTGCGAGCCAGTATGTTTACTATCATTCTTTGGTAGCCTACAATGATTATCAGTTAGAAGTTACTAAAAGAAAGATCTAGATGATTTCTTAAATAATACAAATATGTCTAACTCTTCATTGAAAAACAAATTTCATTGAAAAAAACTAAAGTTAACAGATCTGATACTCTATTCGGTCAAAAGTTTTACGTTGATTTGTAAGGTAAAACGGAAAGCGAATAAAAAAGTAGATTATCTACGGTATCAGCATTACCATCTGCCATATTTTAGATTAATCTCTCGTGAATCAAAATATTCTCTGATATACAATAAAATGTAAGGCTGTTTTTAAATTTCTCACATGACTAAAGGTTTGAAAAGCTTACGAATATTGTAACGATTGCAAAAGGTTATAATCCGAAGAAGAAAGCCTCAGAAAATACATTGGATGAGGTAAAATTTACCATCAAAGTAGAGAAGGTTTTTCTGAATGATTAAAGCAGCATGAGCTCAGATATTACCATGCTGAAAGGTAAAACCTTATGGATGGATCAGTTATACAGTATTTCGACGTATGGCATTATAACGTTCGGCCAACATACAGCGCTTCGACGTTTGGCACTTCTCATCTTATGTTTCAAATCATTCCAAAACTGTTCATTCCTAGAAAAAATGAAATAAAGTTACGACTTCTGCCGAACTACTCAGCTCTCGCAAATTTGAAAGCGTTAGAATTCTTCAATCTAACGCAGAAGCGTTCTTTTACTCTAGCAATAGAGGATTCCTCTCCCACGTCACGGATTAAAGTTCTGTCCCCAAAGCTGCCTCTTACACAATGCTTCTGATTCGACCCATAAATACTGCCACGAGCGAGCCTCAGCAAAAACATCGAAAACCTCACACAACTGAGGGCTATGAATCATCATGGCCCTTTGGACGATCCACACATGTACTGTTTCTCAGTTGTCGTTGCTTTTCAAAGAGTTGATGTGGATCTCACTCGTACTATCTTGTGATGATCCCAATTACATACATTCATTCGTTCAATTGTTCAATTGAAAGCTAACGTTTCCGCTAATTCTTCAATAGTTGGTTGTAGGAGATTCGGTATGGTTTCTACCAGAATCTGTTAATAAATCACTGATGGACATCCAGAACGTGGTTCACCGTTACAATTCCTGTCGCCGCCCCTATTAATGACAGTATGCAGTGTCGTTAATGGTATCCTTCCTTTACCTTGAACATCGTTTCGACATGCTAAGGATGCAATATTACCTGTGCTAAACTCGTTTAACAAACAATATTTTATACGTTCTTTATCATTTTCTATTTTAAACCGTTTGAAATTTTTACAAATGATTCACATTTATATTATTTTATTAGCTCTCTGCCTGCATGTTTTATTAGCAGGAATTCAATAATAGATGTAATAATAGTATACAGCCATGCTTTACTTAAAGCGTCCTCATGAATGCATCTCTTTCCTTACGCAGATAATCGTCATATAATTTGCAGTAACCCCCATAAACCTAAGAAACGATTGGTGAAATCCATTCAAATATCATTGCAGTCCTGAAACCATTCTGACATCTTCTACTCGGAAGGGAATTGACGTGTGTGTTATTGGAGAGCATATGTGTTCCATTAGACGGGCTTTATTGATATATCTATTATATCTACATCACAATTCTTTTTATCCCCATATAATTTCCGCGCAATACGGTACTGAAAAATTAATCAGTTATAGACAAAAGAGTAAGAAATTTCGAACCTAATTTACGAAGACATGAAAGAAATAAAATCAAAACCAGAAAAATCCGCAGATTTCCCAAAAAATAAAACATCAACTAATTGCATTCAAACCAGAAGAATTTCCGAAAACAGCAGAAATACATAAAAGTAGGAAAGAAATTTTATATATATATATATATATATTATATACATTATAAAACTGTACGACAAAACTCAATTTTGCATGAAATTAAAGTCCAAGCGACTGGTGAAAGTCTAAGTATGTTAAAAAATACTAGGTTATCCGGAAAGTTCTGCCGCTTTTCAAATCGAAGTGCAGCTTCTTCTAATTATTTTTTTGTTACTGCTGTTAAGAAGTAATCTTCGATCGAAGTATATACTTCTTCTAGTCTTTTCAGTTCATGATGCTTAATTCTTGCATGTTTTGTTGCGTCATTTTTCTCCAGTGTAGCGCTAAGAATAAAGAAGCCAGAAATTCCCTTTCATTCACGTTATATTCTTTTATTTTAGAAAGGGAAAAATGCTAGTCATATTAATCGTAAAATTTATGCTGCATACGGACAAAGTGCTCTTTCTGATACCGTAATTTGAAGACGGTTTGAGAAGTCGAAGTTTAAGCGTATAAATTTCAGCTTCGAAGGTGATATTCGTTCTGAATAAGCATTAAGTGTAAACAAGTACCTATTAAAAGGAGTTATCGCTGAAAATCCACGTTAATTTCAGGAATTATCACATAGTCTAAATATTCTAAAAGATACAGTCTATGATCATATTAAGGAAATCTGGTATGTAAGTCGTATGGATGTAGGAATACTGGTAGCTGGATAGGTATGTAATTTGCTAGATATACTGAAATGAAGGCGTGGGTAGCATAAAGGCTAATGGACATACTTAGCTACAAGTGCTGATCAACGACACTATGACGACAGATCGTTGCTTTAAAGAAGTTGCCTGGTTGAAACAAATCGATAGACCTGCATACTGAACAGACCTAAGTTTGTAGAGGCATTAGGTTATTTAGAAGCAGGAGGGATGAAAAATGAGCAATGTTCTCTCCGGGATTCGAACCACGGATATCTCGAATACGCGTAGAGTGTGCTGACCACTACATCACGAATTCATGCTAAGAAAGTGGGAGAAATACCTTATAATATCTATCTGTACAGCACGTACAAAAGATTATGAGGAAACGGGCTGCAGTTTGTTGTTTTTTTCTTTAAAGTAGAAACGGAAAATCTGTTTAAGAATTCTTAAATCATTTCATAATATGAGTGTGACAGTTCTTTTACCGCTGAATCATAGTTATAGGTTGACATCTTCCCAACGAAGAAATTAAACTGATTGGGTGTTTGTATTTTCATCTATCCTTCATCTACGCTCCATTCCTATAATGCACCAAACATGCTACTATTGTTTTGGTTTATTCTAATAAGAACATTAGTTATTTACCTTGTTCTGAGTATTGGGAAATAAATACTAACTTGACATATATGTCTTCATTCACATCTGTAATTGAGCTCATCCTTAAAATTTGGACAGTTGTGAGTTTCCTTTGTAGTATTTTAAACATATATGTTATCTTTTAAATTAATGATTATGTTATAGTTATTTGCATAAAAACCTTTCTAGCATCCGGAGCAGATGTTTCAAATGTTAACTGATACTTCATGTATGAGCTGTGAGCAAGTTGAAGCGAAGCATTATGCATGAGCGCTATTTCATTCAAAGAAATACTTTCAATATCTTTAATTGCGCAAAACAAAAAAGAAAAGGTATGAACGGAGATGGAGTATATTCATAGCTATTATGGTGTCAGGACTTTCGTAATCGTGCATGGAGTATTCAAAAACTGAAATGAGTAGTATTATGTTGTGTTGTTGTGAATTTACATTCACTTTCTTGATAGAATAAGTAGTATTGAACAGGTATTCATTAATTTTTACTGGTATTTTTGCTTTTAGTTTTTTTTGTTAGTATTAAATACTAAAGAGCAACCCACGTCAGGAAAGAAAAGGAAAACATCAGAAAAATTGTATTGTTACTTGTTTGCTTGTTTTGGTTTTAACAGTCACAATTTCCCTAAACCGCACGTAAGCGAAAAAAGAACAACGGAATGAAATGAACAATAAATGAAAATGAAATGCTTTATAATGTTTTTAAATAGTGGAAAAAATATACGATATTGCTGAATAAAAAAAGAGTTACTTGACATTTGCAGTTGGCGAATAATAGAATAATGACCTATAAATTATAAAAAGCATAATTAATGTAAAATGCTCTACATATATTAACGAATCGATTCTAAATATCATCAGGAAGTACGTAGGAAACAACATGGATTCTATAAGCAAAATTAAA
Source organism: Stegodyphus mimosarum (assembly GCA_000611955.2). Classification (NCBI taxonomy): domain Eukaryota; kingdom Metazoa; phylum Arthropoda; class Arachnida; order Araneae; family Eresidae; genus Stegodyphus; species Stegodyphus mimosarum. The sequence continues at coordinate 167,996 of KK116739.1, read as the reverse complement.
ATTTTTTCTGATTTCTCGGTGATAAATGCATAGCCAAAGCCTATAACTTACGCTAAAGATGCAAAGTAATAAACCAATAATTAATAATAATTTATAATAAGAAAACATTCCATATACCATCTCCAAGAAACAGAAATTCAATTTAAAACCATGAATGAAAACAATTTTTAGTCAGCATTTTAATTATTATTTTAAATTAGTATTTTCAAGACCTTCTTGCTTCAAACATAAAAATCTGAAAATGAGAAATCTTTAATCTGAAAAATGTCAAAATCAAAAGTAAAAAATTTTAAGTATTGAAAACATAGCTGTTGTCATTGATCGCAGATTAATCGACTTATCAAGGGGATAAATCAATACACCATCAATTAACGACAACTAAATTAAAAGGGAGTGTTTCATCTTATTTCCAAATCAGCATCAAGTTATTTGCTAGATCCAAATCGTAAGTCACAATTAATACTCAATCAAAATAAAGACATTAATTCGTTTAAGCCAAAAGAATCCTGTTAAATGAAATAAATAGCAAATAATCTTTAAAGTTTCTCACTAAGAATACAATTGAACTGAAAGGAATGCTTACTTTAGAAGAAACATCTCCTACACTCTGATTTTCAAACTTAAAATCAAAAGTATATTTTAGAACATTAAAAAGAAAATTCAAAATCATAAGAAGAATAAAAATTAGAAGATCACAATGATGCAATCCTTAAAATTAACAAAGTTTAAAGCAAGTAGTTAATTAGAAATTTAAAGATCAAATCAGTAAGTTAAAATTAACTAACTTGTCTGCAAAATGTTAAGCCCAAATGGCTGGAATGGCTGGATGATAACTAATTAAAATACTGACTAAAAATCTTTTTTCCTTCATGGCTTTAAATTGAATTTCTATTCCTTTGAGATGGTATATGGAAAATTTTCTTATAAATTATTGTATTTTGAAACATATATATTTTGAAACATATATATGTTTCAAAATGTTTGATATATATATATTTGCTACGGTGAAACAACGAATTCTGGAGAATGTCGACTTTCACCGGTGAAAGTCAACATTCACATAGTCGCTTGGTGTATGTCCGAAATATTTTCCAAATACTCTTATTTCTGACTTACACCGGTAAATGTCGACATTCACCATGTACTAATGGTGAATGTTCAACATATAATAATATTATATTTTCTTCTCCGTAATTCAGTCGCGAAAAAACGCACTTGAGATTTAAAATAAGATTTTAATAACATAAGAACTAAACACGCAGTACATTCAAAATGAGAAAGGAAAATAATAGAAGTTAAAAACTTACTTGATTATACAGTACGTTCTAAATGAGAAAATAAAATAATAGTAATAAAAAACTTGCTAAATTATGTGATTCAAAACTTATTTATTGCAACAACTTAAACTATTAAGACACTTTGAATTGCAGAAGAGGACCTTGCTTTTTTACAACTGCATTTATGGGAAACGGCCAGTCGCCATTTATTTCAAATGGCTCAGTTTCTCCTTCTTCAAATCTTTACCTTAAAATAGTAATTTTCTAGCCTTTTCAGTCAAACTTAAAGCTAAATTGCGTGCAAACAAATAATTACATTATATCTGCTTTCTGCTACTGAATTAAATTTCTTAGAATTTATCAGTAACAATTTAATTAAATGATAAATTAAAATAATAGGTATTTAGATACAGATCCTGAGCCTGTTCAGTTAGTTATCCTGAGAGATATAAGTTTGACTTTCATTGTGAATTAAAGTACTGATTATTTTCATATTTAATGCATGAACGTTGTTAATAAACAAACAAATGAGGGCAACGACAAAGTAGGCATATATGAGGATTTTCATAAACACCGTATGTTAAACTTCATTTGGAAACTAAGAACTAACTTAAAAAAGCAATATTTAAATTTTTAATTTAGTTTAGAGTTTCATTTGTAAATTAGCTGCCCAAACGGGAAAGTGGTTAGCGACGCTGACTGACGCATCGAAGGGTCCGCGTTCGTATACCGGTGAAGACATGGATATTTATTTGTAAATGTAGCGCACTAAATCTTTGCCTAACTTTATAGGTAAACAACTTCATCTGAAATAAACTGCCTCAACGAAAGGTAGGATTCTGGCTCATTTTTAAGTTCCGGCTCATTTTAAAGGAACGAAAGGTAAAATTCTGGCTTACTTTTAAGTTCCAATTAGTAAGTGAGTGTTCGATTTACATTATTTATTATTCCATAGACGACTCTTTTCTGATGAATAAATTCGCGAACAGAGTCGGCGCAAATAATTTATTCATCAAGGAGGAAGAAGGATTTTAGATATTATAATTTTTATAGTTAAGTTGTTGGAAATTTTCTTTTAGAAATCTAGTTGGCCCTTGACAATAGAGAAGTTGTACACTATCACTGAAATTTAGCTTCATGTCACGTTGTAGGCTTTCAGGAACGCTATATAAACATTTGCCTTATATTTTTACAGTATCTTAGCAGGTTTGGAAAAGATCTTAACTTCCTCATCTTGACAGGTAATCTGCCAAATTTAGTAACTCGTGTCAGAGATAAATACTCACAGTTCTGTAATGTTATAGAGGTCAAAGGGAAGTTCATAGCCTTGAGAATGAAATCTAGGACTCAGACGTTTTAGATTAATGAGCATCCGCGTTTAAGCATAGTTTTGGACCACAGTATAGTTTTAGATTTATCTGACCGGTAAAAATTTATCTGACCGGTAATTTTACGGAATTAAATTTAAAATTTAATTGAAAACCTCATAGCCATGCTATAACAGAAAAATGCGGTTTGTGTAATTTTAATGTAAGAAATAGATTCAGGTGCTGTTATGGGATTTTACAGAATTTTTTAATATTGCGTAAACGAATCTTAATAAAGAGCTATGAAATTATTAAGTATTAAAAAGTACACAAGGCCTACACTACAAGGAAGAGGAGGCCTTAATAACTATAAAAATAAACTGAGCTGGTCGCACTTAACCATAATATATCAGCCCGTGCTAGCAGGATCCCATGCGTAATTAAATTTCGTTTAAAAAAATGGTTATTGCAAGTTCATTTTCTGACTGTTCATTTTCTGATGACTGAGGTACTACACTGCTTACCGAGGTAACCTGAATTGGGTGCATAATATACTAGTTATCATTAATTAAAGAATAATCACAAAACTGACCATTACTCAAAAAGTTACATGTAGAATTTAATGCAACTGACACATAGTAAAATATAAAATAATGTAACGAATTTTGTACTTACACAGGTAATTTTAGTAGAATAATAAATAAAATTGTTTTGTTTTTCTGTGTAATGTCGTGTGAGACAAATTTCAAGAGAAAGCTATGCGCAAAAAATAAGAATACAGGGGCACGTGCATTTACCATTGAGTAAATGGGTACTTCGGTAATTTGTATTGAAATTGAATAAATATAATCGACCACTATGTTAGCTATAACAGTAGGCTTACACTCGTGCTTTAAAGTCATTTCGATAAGCAGAAAGTGCTAGAAATATCTCGCGGCCGGTTGAAAACTATTTAAGGCCGAAGAGAGAGCATCTGCTCTCAGTTGTTTAGTTAGGTGCTGTTGTTATTATTGCGAGTTAAGCGTGAGATCGGATTAGTTTTCTCTTTAGATGCACTTTACATTGCTTTTCATATAACGTTGTTAGTAGTTTGAAGTGTAACTATTCATTATACTGTGCGATACTGTAAATACTTGTACTAACATTTCTGTGGAACATGTCAGAGTTCTGAAACATTTCTTTTGATAAAAATAAATTTTTATTGACCTATTATCGGATTTGTGCATTCAGTCTGTTACGAACCCGTACGCACCAACAATAACATGAAAAGAAATTACCATACAATTATGTGTTATAGAAATTAGCATATGTATAAAATGAGCAAGTGTGTCAGTTTTATACCGGAAAATTACCTTCAATATGGAATATGATCTACCTTAGATACAATACAACACATACAGCGATGTGCGATGCTGTCAATTATGCCATCTATTAATACCGTAGGAAGTGACAAATTACTACACATTGAAACTCATTTGTGAAACTCCAGGAAATCTTGGTAAAACTTTAGTAAATTCATAAAAGTAATTACTCTCTATAATAACAACACAGGTGCGTTTGTGAGCGAACAGAGCTAGAATCCTCTTCGTAAATGAAATTTTACAACTCTTTATAAATACATAATAATAAATCCTTTACTCATCAATCCTTTTTTTATTTATTTCAGCTTCAACCATGCATTGGGGAAGTTTTATATTTTACTGCCTTGTTCTTCTGACAACAAGTTTGGTAGCTTCCAAGAGTTTGAATCGTGCAGAGAGGGATATTCAAGATATGGCTAATGTAGCTGCCACCGGAAGACAACTAGGCAGTGGACTTAGCGCACTGGGAACACTTGTGTCTCCCTTACTCTTCCTCATGGGAATGGGGTCCTTCATATCCATGCTGCCTCAAATGTTTCAAACCGTTCTTAGTGGTGTCGGTTCTAATCTTATTCAGTCTTTCACTGGGGCTGCTTCAAGCGGTGGCAGCTCCACCCGCCTGAAGAGGGATCTTATGAATGAGAACGATATCTTGAAAGAGGTCGAGAACAGACTCAATCTTGCCGTTATGAAATATGAGAGACCTATAAATGCTTAGCAGTAACCACAAGAATTGGCTTTTCGGAATAAGACAGAAAAACCTTCTGGCGGGCCAGTTTGGATTGAGTTATGTATAAAACTCCAGCAAGTTATTGTCTATTTTACGTAGCTGCCATAAATTCGAGAGTGCAATAAGTTGATGTTTTGTCGATTTCATGATTGAGTTATAATTCATATATGTGTTCATACATTTGTACTGGAAGAGAATTCATTGATTTCAATATAATAACTCTGTGCTTCATAGAAACTTTGCATTGAATTCAAACTATGAATACATTAAAGGTGAAATGATTATTTAAATCACTGGGAGTTTGGGTGAACTGATTATTTTACTTTGGAACGAGGGAGGATTAAAAAATAACCCACATCGTTTTTGGCAAAAGTAATTCCGTTTCTGATTCAACATTTATATGGCTTTAGGACTTCATAGGTTTCATATAAAAATTGCGACATCATTTGTTTGTAATTTAATTTTGAGTGAAACATATGCGTAATGAAAATACATGTCTTCGATAATGTTTAGCACTATGAACAAAGATTTTGTAAACATTTCTTCTCTAGCAGCATCAGTTTGAATATGTATTGTTTCTGGTTTGTGAATGAATGTCTAAAAGTTTAAAAAAAACTGAAGTTGGTCAAACAATAATGTTCATATTGTTGATTAGTTTCAGGTAAATTTTCCATTTAGTACTCACAGAAGAAATTGAAGATGATCTATGTTTAATTTAGACCACACAAACAGGCTTCATATTTATGCTAGTTCGCGTGGTAGAAGCCAGTGCTTCAATTCAGCTAAAATTGTCTAATCAATCGTCTGCAAGTGTCTTTGCTTTTACATAGTCTTTGATAAACAAGATATTTTAAATCTGACTCCACTGTAGAACACGTATAGAGATGCTTATATGCCGTATTTGCTCTACCTATTAAATCTTCGGTAAAACTCAAAAGATTAATGATAATAAAATAAGTGCGCATGTACGTTTTCTTGCTTCTTTCGTGAAGTATCTGGAATGATATTCAATGTTAACTTTTGGAATTTTATACTCTGTCTTTCAAAAAATACTAGATGATTTTCTTTCTGTAGAAGCTATCAATAGTCAATATTGTTTTGTGCATCTTGAAATCAAATTAAAAACTTGTATGATATATATCTTAGGAAATTATTGTTGTTCGGAAGTCTAAGTCATTCTAGAATGCTTTACGCAAAATGAATGAAAATGTTTCTGTTATTTACATGAAATGTAAAAGAACTATTTTTGATGCCCATTTTTATTTAAACCTTCTTCAAGTGCTCAATGGTTTTAGATTATCAAAATAAAAATTGCAAAAACTTCGAAACATGAATTTTGTATAAAATGCTAAGATGAATGCCTGGAAAAAGACAGAGCAATTTTAAGCGCTTAATGTGCTTTTCTCTTATCATGTATTACCTTAAAAATGTATTCAGATGCATTTAAATGCTATGAAATGCTATAATCTCATTATCTTGCAAATGAAATCAGTATTATGCAATATCTTGGGAATGAGGGATCCTCTGCAAATATTTAATGATTCTATATACTTTAGATGTTGTTGTGCACTGTACAAATATTTACGTATATTTGCCATGTCATGCAAGGAAACTTACGAAAAGAAATGATGGGAGAAATGTATCTATAAGGAATTATAATATAAAATAACTTTCATTATTTCGGATAATAAGAAGCAGTTCGCTTGTCATAATTTAGATAGAAAATAAATTTTCATTAAACCTCTTAATTGATTTAAAATTTTTTCTTTTATATTATTAATCGGACAAACTTAAAGAAAAACCTAAGAAATCCTTAAAAATGGTATACATATGTGAAGTTTCATTTCGTCTTTAAAATTACTTCCATAAAAATATTACATTCAGGATTTGCTAGCAGTGTGTATATATTTTTGTAAAGAAAATGAAAAAAAATAACTGGACATGAAATAAAATACTAGAAATTTTCAATACCAAAGTTTTTAATAATTTAAATAAAAGAAGTGCAATACTTTGAACTGGTAAATGAACATTCAGTTAGAAATCTGTAAATGAATCATTAAATGTTTAATTTACAGTTATTTAATTACGTTGTCTTTTTAACTTGCTTAAACATTGCAGAGGCTGTTCGCACATTTTTTAGACAAATTTCATTTTATTTATAGAAATATTTTATTTAACTTTTTGTGTTCTAAATCCTCTGATTGATAACCCTAATTCCGCATTATCTTTCTACACCATAATTTACAACAAAATGGAGCCTTTTAGCATCGAAAGAAATATTTCATCCCATTCCTCTTGAACAGCCTTCCAAAGTCCAAAGAGGGTTCTTGGTCGACGTTTGGACAATTTGCTTTTCAAAAGTCCAAAAGCACAAATATACGTGGATGATACTTCAGGAGATTTAGTAGGGATATCAATAAAGAGTACGATCTTGATATACGTTTATTGTTCCTTTTTTCCAGGAAACGTGAATTTTGACGTGTGGCTGCTTGCTTTGTCTACTGATTGATGACGCTATGGGTAAAGAGAAAGTGTTTCATATTTGAAAATTGGATATGAAATATGTTCCTGATAATACGTTGTGCTGATCTTGACATTTTTTACCACTGTCTTTATTTTTAATTTGCCGTTATGTGAAATATCTGCAACAATGATAAATCTCTGAAAAACCTTTTTTAAATTCTTTAATCATATTTTAAGATTATTTCTCCTCTTCGAAGATAATAAATGGATATACTTTTATTGTAGTTATTTAAATACACCCAAGATTCATTCATTGTGACAACATTTTTCCATTTTCTATTCGGACTGTTTTCCCTTTTCAAGATTCAAAACAGCATTATTCACTTTGTTTGCGGTTGACACTGAACATTTTAATGATTTTGCAACTGTCCTTTGAATTGGTAAATTTTTTTAACATTCTTTACAACTTTTGAAACATACTGTTGTTTCCTTCCACATATACAATGGCTCCCAGAAGTGTTCGTACACTTTAAGAATTTGTAGAAATAGCGCTGTAGCGTGGAACTGAATTCAAATATAAAGACCAATATTTTTCATATCATCTCCATGCCATTTTCTATAAAACTAAACTTTTTTAATAATGACTTATTTTCTTTTACTAAAACTGAAAAATGTAATGGAGTTATAGAAAAAACCCGCCGCAAAAGCGATCGTACACCGAAAGAGGTTCGTAAAATTTCATAAATAAAATCAGCGCCTGCCACATTTTTTTTATTTGGGCGACGTTTAAAAATTCGCTTGGTTTACTCTTTGCTTGTTTACTTCGTTATATTTTATTGAATATTGAAAAAAATGTGTTTTGGTCGTAAGAAATTTCAGTATATAAAAAATAAATAATATGAGAATAAACAAGAAATATATAAAACATATCTTTCGAACATTGATCATTTTTCATCGCAAGGGTGGAAAATCGATTCGAGATATCGCTAGATTAGTAAATTTCATCCCATTCTACGGCGCAGTATGTGATAAAATACTTTAAAATCGAATCGAAAATAAAGTAAGAAGAGGTCGTCTAGCAAAGTTAACGTAATCAGAGATTTATAGTTAGAAAATTTGTGAAAAAAACCACGTTTGAGTGGCGTAAAGATTCCTAGGCAATTTACCGAAAAATTTTCTACTTTAGTTTCACCTGAAACTGTTCGACAAGTATTCAGATCAGCTGGATTACATGGGTGCTCTGCTCGAAGAAAATGTTTTGCAAGTGCAAAGAATAGAAAGCTTATCCTTTCCTTCCCAAAATCAATGGTAAATGGGAACGAAGCATATTGGAACCATATCTTATTTTAAGATGAAAGTAAATTTAACATTATTGGTTCCGACGGGTATATAATTGTATAGAGAAGAAAAAATGAGGAACTTAATCCAAAGAACTTGTTTGGAACAGTAAGACAGGGCGGTGGAGGTGTCTTTTGGGGGTCCACCACATCCGGATTAAGTAACTGGCATAATGAACCCTGATCTTTATTAAAATATTTTAAACGATAATTTAAAATTATCCACCCGAAATTTGGCTATTGGAAACAACTTTATTTTTATCAGGAACATGATCACACGGGCCTCAAGTTTCGCCTTTGGTGTGTCTATTAATTGCCCGCAAGTTCTGAAAACACAATCTCAGTCACTAGACTACAGTCCAATAGAACGCATTTGGAGTGAATTAGAAGTTAGACTGTGAAAACACGGCATGAAAAGGAAAACAGGAATGATGGAAGAATGGAAGAACACTGATGCAGATATTACCAAAAAAAGAAGAAAAGAAAACTATGTTCATAAAATAACCAATGTATTTTCTCTAAGATAAATTTATAGATATTATTAAAAATTCTCATTCTCAAAAATCAACTTTTATTAATGAATAAAGCAATATTTTATTGAAACTCGTAAGTGTACGAACACGTTTGGGAGCCACTGTATTTGGAACAATACTTCCACTTGAGTCAAACATTGATGTTTTTTACCTTCCTTTTTAATATTATCAATCTTAGCTTTAGATATCGAAAAACGATGGTTTTTCATAGCCTTTTTTTTGATAACTACATGCGAATAATTTTCTTCGGAAAGAGCACAAACATAGCCTTTCATCCGGTGCTTCTTTAAAAGCTCCATTTTGCATCAAAATAAAACTGCGAAGTGGCAGACGATAATTTATACTTTCAGAAACATATTTGCAATTAAAAAAACTTTCCATGCAGAAGATTTCATTTTATTGCAAAGCAAAATTATTGGAAATGTGTGAACAGCCTCTGTATCTTATTCCCGTATTTTATTATAACACTTAAAGGGAGAAACAAAGCAAAAGTATTAAAATATTCTGATATATGTTGTACGTTCTAATATATTTTGATATATGTTGTGTAATGACTTACAATATTAGTTATTTTGTGTATTACAGTCTATTATTTCATTACACTAGTTCAAGTGAAATAAATATGTGTAATTTTATCTTAAACGTTGTTTAATTGTGTTACAAGTATACAACAGAAAAACTTCTTAAGCATAGTACATAGTTCAGAAAAAGTTGGCAAACAATAAATTGTTATTTAATATATATATATAACGAAAATATGACACAGAATTTTGCTTAATTTATAAGGCAATTATTAACTCGAAATTATTGTGCAAGTTTAATAGAATAATATTACTAATTGTCAAATAAGAATAGGTTTTAAGAGGGTGATGTATAGGTGAAAAGGGATAGTTTCTGAAAAAAGCATATATCAAAACTGGGCAATAGAATTAAATTATATCGTTTAGCAAAAGCGAAATCGAAAGTATTCTTAGAAATTTTGTTTAAGCCCGAGAAACGATATAATAAATGCAACAAGCTCAATTTTCTTAAAATTAAATGCATCTAAAGATAATACTGCCTAGTGCATTAGGAACTCAGTTTTCATTTATTCTATAATACAGACTTTTGTAGTATTTTCATAAATTTTCTGTGGTAAGTTAGTTTTGTTATTTATTACTTAAAATGAATTTTGTTTAAACTTAAAACACAAAATTGGGATATTTGATTCCATTTTTTCCGGAAAGCATCATCTTACGGATCAGACACCGCGGTGAACAAATGACGTGTAATGATAAAATGACGCTTATTTAACACTAATGGTATTTTTGCCCTCCTTTCGGCATGCCTTTATGATGTAACTGGAAGCATACTTGACGTGTATTCCAAAGGTCCAGAGTTCGAGACCCAGAGAGGGCACTGCAAATTTTTCACCTGTTCTGTTTCAAAGTGACCTAATCACTCTACAGTGGCGAACGAACTGAACAGTGACACAACCTCGTCACTGTCGACTGAGTCCCCTCGTCCACAGTCTCTCTTTAAAAGAGGAAGTATATAAGTTATTTTCTCCCTCCTTTGAGTCGCCCACCAGCGGCCTAGCGGTTAAAGACGCTGAACACTGGTAGTTCGGTCCGAGGTTCGAATCCTGCGAACGGGCTGGCTGCATGGGCGTTTTCGTGGTTTTCCCCATGTGTAACGTGTATACGAGCCAGTTTCCCTTAGAAAGTCCTCCACGAAGGCATTCCTCCCTTTAGGCAGATAGCCCTCGTGTGCTTTGCCATAATTGAATAACCTAACCTAACCCTCCTTTGAGTCATGACTTCGTGGTGTAACTGGAAGCATACTCAACGCGTATTCGAGAGGTTCAGGGTTTGAGTCCCTGCGAATGCACTGCAGCTGTTTCACATGTACTTCTTTAAAAACTCTTAATAACTCTACAACACTCTAGAACTAGTACCTTAAAATAGATATAAGATATAACTAGTGTTAATCTTATGGAATTTAGCTACAAAAGTACTGTAATACATTTACGGTATTTTTACATAAAATATGTAAATTATTATAATATTGTTCCCAAAGCTGGATTAAAATTAACCAGGAAGACTAGTCTTTATAAAGGGTGGTTCTAAAATATCTAGCAAAAACGGAAAGGAAAGTAAAAGGACTGAAGTTAGGAAATTTTGTGATGGCGTATTTATACAGAAATGGTGCACGTAAGAAATATTAGACTACTATGTATATCATGTAAATAAGAAATCTCAAAAGCTGAAAAAATGTTAACCATTAAAATGACAATAGATGTTCGAAAGTGTGACTATCAATAGTATTACAGAAACTACTCTACCACAGCTCTCGGTTAATACTCTCGATTTAACGATTTGGCTACTGTCTCTTTGGGAATCTTTCTCTGTATGGGTATTGGTCAGCTGCTCCGTTTCCTTCATCAACCTTGTGGAAAAATGCATATCGGCGAGTTCTGTTTCCGTGTAGCCATGCATAGTGCTCGAAATCTGTTGTGCGAATCGTGATTTACGCCAGCAGACAGCTTGCACCTACTGATCATAACAGAGCTCTCCCTGAACTCAACGTCTTATTTACGCATAACGTTTCAAATTCTATTTATTTCTATCCCCTATACAGAATCGACAATCTGAAATGTATTTGTATAGATTTTGTAGTGCATATTTTACCTATAAAATCTGGTAATCTCGGTACCCTTCACACTTTTGTCAGATACCTTAGAATCATCCTGTATGTGTTATTAGACAATAGTTCACAAAAGCATATATCCAATCAAATTTAAAAGCGAAGATCGTAAAATTATAAGATAATTAATCTGATGACGATAATGACATTTAACATTTGCAGAATTCAAGAGAAGATAAGTTTTATCCTGATAAACTTAATAACCCTCAGGAAATGAAATTATATAATTTTTGCTAAAATGTGATAATTATGTGTAGTCAGGTTTCATCAAAAGAGATAAACTATTCATTGCATGAGTCAAATAAAAATGTAGTTGGCTTTTCTGAAAGCGGAATAATATCCTTAATCCTTTGGTAATCTCGATGAAGTTGAGAAAAACGTAATTAATAAAAAGCTAGTACAAAATTGCTAACCCATTCACGTTAAAATGAACCTTAACGAACTGCTACACTGTAATATTTCAACTTATGCTTTTTTTTAATTCTTGAAAATATCTGTTAGCTTTTTATGCCGTTTTAAGTTTTGCTGAGTGCTTTTATTAGTGAGACTATATGCTTCTATTTTATCTCAGATAAAATTATCATTATTTTTATTAATCAATTTCTTTTTATAATTTTTATACAGATTTCTATACCATTTACTGAGATGTACAGTTTTATATTATTCCTTGCAGCGCAGTTTCAACGAAAAAGTTTAATAAACATTTTCATTTGCCTTAAGTTGGCTATCATTATGGCTATCATTGGCTTCAAATACATTTCTTTCTTGAATTTTAACGAATTAGCTTCTGTGAGCAGTTTTAAACAGACGTGTAGTAATTTTAAATTTAACAAAAAAGTTTTTTATTAAACATTCTTACATAAATAACAGAATTTGGTAGTTCGAATATTACAGTCAACAATCAAGGTCGATGTTCCAAATAAACTAAATTTCTCGTTTGCCAAGAGTTAAGATGTACGTTAAAGATACTGCCACTCAGTTCTGAATTGGAACCTGTGAAAAGCACAATATGTCTACTCTCTTGACCACAGGATAGAAGTGATTAGAATTGTAATGGGTTTTACTACAGAAGGTCGAAAGGTAAGGAACAATGAACTCGGAAATGATGTTCCAGATTCGTTTTCGATCTTGAACGAGTTTTCCCATCCTCCGGCGAATGTGGGCAACTTGTTTTTATTTAGTTAAATTGCTGTTTGTTATTACATGGCTCTTCACGATGAATTCAACATTGTCCACATACATTAAGCAGAAAAAGTGGTTTCCTCCTCCTCCCTTCTGTTCTACTTTTAAGGTCAGGATGCTGTTAGAGTACTAGTGAGACTGCTTATTATACATGATGAATAAAAGCGGTTTGATTTGTGGGTTTGCATTCAGAAGTCAATTTACAGCAGACGCTATTCGACTGGGTTACGCACTGATAAACACATCATAGTAGAAAATGCTATTAATACACCTAGTCCAGGGTTGTGTAAACATTTTCATACACTTACCAGTAATGAAGAGTTACTTTATTTATTAAACTTCAGGAAACAACGTAATTGAAAATAACCCCATCTCACCTTTAAAAACAAGAGGTTAAAAATATAAGTAAACAAATAGACATTTTTAAAAAGCATTTATTTTGTAAGTGCAAATGTTAGTTCATTTAGTTAGCAAAAAATGTTTAATTTTATTTACTTGAAATTTGTCAATAGGGTGGATTAGAATAAAAGATAAGCGTTGTAAGAAAAATGATCTGTCTTTTCCTTATTTAACGCCTGCGACCTCCAAGGAATTACTTGAACCAAAAATTATTTTCGTATGACTTAAATACTCTCTATTGGTTAACTCGCTGAAGACCGGTAGTTGAACCCGAACCTAATGAGCTGGCTTGTTGATGTTTTTGACGTTTTCAGCGTATGTGACGTGTATTCCAGCTAGTTTCCATCCGAAAGTTCTTAACGAAGGTATCACTTCTCCTAGGCAGGCAGCCATCTTATGCTACAGGCAGATGACATAATCAAGCAAAACAAACCTACTGACTAATATGCAATTTACTTGCATATTTCTCTCCCTCATATATTTTTTCCTCTAGTTATTTCAGCATATGTTTTAGAAACTTCTGATTTAAGATAACATTGTAAAACGTAGGCACAAATAGGAAATTATTTCATGCAAGCAAAAAGGACATCATTCAACGTATAAGCCTCTTTGAAATACATATTAAAATAATATTAGCGTGTCCTTATGTGGGCGTTTTAATGCATATGATAAACCGCCTGTTTAAAATAGTAGTACATAGTAGTACAATAATAGCACATATCGCGTATTTTACACCTCCCGGTTTTCAGGAGATAAGGAAAAAGGAGGAGATATGCCAGTAAATACGGTATTACGAACATTACATGTTAGTTTAGTTTCCTTGAATACATTCGGAAGATTTGCATCAGTCTGAAATGAACAAAATTAATTAACTTAAATCTCTTTTAAAATTACATTTAAGGAAGCTTATTCAATTTATTGACTGATAATTTATTTTCTGACAGATAAAAAACATAATTGTACGAGTGCTTGTAGCAGATGCATACAGGCAAAAGCCCACAGAATGCTTGAAGCATTCAATTTAATTGTTGCATACTGGTGTGCAACTATAAATAACATTGTTTGTGAAGTAGAACAACAAGAATCAGCATAATATTTGTAAATTTTTCAGGACTAATTCCGATAGTTCAACTGTAAAACCATCTTCCTCAGTTGCCTAAGTGCAATTCCAGCTGAGCCCTAAGTACAAATAAGATTGTTAGAGTCACCCTGATTTGTATAGTGGATTCCGATGCTGGCCAACATATTGTCGGGCCTGGGTTCGAATCACGGAACAGTACATGGATGTTTGTATATGATTAGGGTAATCCATTCGGTATGGCGGATTTTAAAATACTGGCAACCCGAAAAGCCTGTCGAATTGTGGGGTGATAAAAGGAGAAGGGTGGGAGGTCCTTGGATCCGTCCTGGATGCTTTCCATCAAAATTATGGTGGAGCTGTACATTTAGTACGGCGGAACTATACCTGTAGAAAAGAAATAAGGTGGGCCTACCTGTATAGCAGCGAAATTCTGGTTTCACTCTCACTGCTACCTGTATCCGCACTGGAAAGGTAAAGCATTGAAGCCTCGACTGCAAACATATTGTAGACAAGTGGCTTATAGATATTAACCCACTGAAGGATATACAAAGTTGGAAAGTACGTCATGTGAGTCAGCTGTCCAATCATAGAGATTTAAAATCACTTTTCAGTGAGGTATCGGATTTTACCTGCAAGCACGCTTTTTTTTATATTCGTTTTGTAATTTTATAGAGAAAGTAAAAAAATCTTTTATCTTTCTGTCAGTACCCTTCTTTGTTTGTGCTGTATGTTATACATTTAGCATTTTGTTAGTCCAGAGAGTGACCAAGATGCGACAAACTAGTGTTTAATACCTGGTTAATCACAAAGCTTTTGCAACATTGTTAAGCACAAAATCAATACAAGGTACAAGCCAACTACAACAGAAGGCCTATATTAATGTGTACAATTGTCTTGAAAATCTACCCAAATATTTTAAACGTTAATATTAAGATTTGGGTTGAGATGTCGATAACTATACTAAAGTTATTTTTATAAGAATAATTTAATAATGTAATATTAATATTCTTTAGACATCTTCGATAAGAGTAGTTCATAGTCTGTCTCTTAATTACATTATAAGGTATTTCTCTCGCTTTCGTGCTGTAGTGGTCAGCAGGCTCGGGGCGTATTCGAGAGGTCCGTGATTCGCGTCCCGGCAAGAGCACTCCTCATTTTTCATGTCTTCTGCTTCCAAATTACCTAATGTCTCTACAGTTGCGCCCGAACTAAAAACGGTAGTGGATGATGATTCGCCACCACAGGATTTAGCGATTGGGTCCCCTAATCTCTAGCCGCCCTTTGAAAGGGGGAGTATATGAGGTATTTCTCAAACCTTCTTCGCGTGCCTTCGTGGTGTAGTAGTCAGCACACTCGGCGCGTATTCGAGAGGTCCGTGGTTCGAGTCCCGGCGATGGCGAGGAACATTTTTCATCTCTTCTGCTACGAATTAACTTAATGTCTCTACAACATCTATGCATCTAAATGGCTTTAGGTAATTCATCCCTCATCAATGAAAATTTAATCTGTAAATATGTCAACACTTGTTTTGTTGTCAAGCTTTCTTGCTACAGACATTTCACAGATATAATTTACGTATCGAAACTAAGAGCCTAAGAAATATGTATATTAAATTTTCTCAGGAAAATTAATGTCATGACTCACTAGAAACAGTGCTCAATTCTTAAGAATCACCTAGAGGCTAATATCCAACTTCATTATCCCAGTCTTCTATTTCAGTTATGATTAATTTAAGGTTACAAGGTGAAATATTGATTCACGAAGGTGTGTACATCATTACAATTTGCATAGAAATAATTGTTTAGAGTTTTGTTTAGTAAGCTTTGTTTAAAAATTCATACTTTCGAATTGAAGCACATGCTTGTCTGAAAAAATAATAGATTTTGACAGTGAATCGGAGACGTGCCAGCAAAGGATTGAGAGGATGGAGTGTATAATGTACAGATGGTTATCAAAATAATGGAAACACCTTGTGAATAAAAGGGACATCTAAGTATGCGTTTCGTAAGCAATAAAATATAATCCTAGCTACCAGTTTCTTTCTTAATTGAAGAAGTATATATCATTGTAGCACGAGGTATGTTTATTGAAGTTTTATATGTCTTTGAATTTCGTCAGAAGGGTAAAATGTCAGACCTCACAGTGTTTCAAAGAGGCCACACTGTATGAGCCCAATTAGCTTGAACAAATGTGACTGAAACATCCGAGCTATTAGCCGTTTCTAGAGATATAGTGTTTACGGCCATGACAGCGTACACACAGCGTGACAAGAGAATCTTGCAAAGCAAAATATTGGACGGAAGAAAAAGCTGAGTGAAAGAAACCGACAGGTACTGAAGCGGATTGTAATGTCTGAAATGAAACAACTGCAGCCAAAGTGACTACAGAGCTCAATCAGCATGTGGATCCTCCAGTGTCAATAATTATAGGAGGCATCTTCATAAATAGAATATTTACGGCAGAGCAGCAATTCCCAAGCCTCTTGTCACGCATGTTAATGCCAAACGCCGTCTACAGTGGTGCCGCAACCACAAAACCTGGTCGATTGATGAGTGTAAGACTGTTATATGGTCAGATGTTATATGGTATTTTTTACACTTTTCCCTA